>WAAE01017164.1:211516-234831 GCA_013400495.1 Nicator chloris
TCTCCTCTCCTCTCCTCTCCTCTCCTCTCCTCTCCTCATCCCCAAATACATTGAAGTGTTAAATTTGATAACCTGCAGCAGCCCTGCAGGTTGTAATTGGAAGGCTGGTAAAAATCCCAGCTAGCAGCAAAAATCAAACCCATTATTGCTCACATGAGATGAGCAGTTCCAGTTTTACACTGGATTTAAGGCAATCCAGCTGCTGCCAGAAGGCCTGGTCCCATCCTTTCTCCTGCTCCTTCTTTCCTGCCTTGGGGTGTCAGTAAGGTGGTGACATGGCTGAAGTTTAGTGTTTTTCTGGCTCTGCTAGGTTTGTATTGAGCTGGTGCAGCAAGATCATGCTCTGAGGCTTCCAGTGGCACCACAAGAAAGGTGCCAGGGAGGAACAGGCATCAGGATGGGCAGGGCTGTCCTTTGAGTGGCAAGGCACTCCTAGAGGAGAGTTCACCAACCACATCTTCTGCCAACAGTATCAGTACAGACTGCTAAGATATGAAATAGATAGATAGATAGATAGATAGATAGATAGATAGATAGATAGATAGATAGATAGATAGATATGTAAAAATATTTAGAGAGAGGAAAAGAAGAAATTTATTTGTGAGAACTTTGGACAAGACCGGATCTTTGCCAGCAAAAAGTGCAATCGTGGTGCCTCGTAAATAACAAGCCAATAGGCTGATTAGGCAGATTGACTAACAAGGAATCTATCTGATAAATGCTTGGCAAAAAAACTGCCCACGTCTGATGAATAATTAGGACTGTTGCCTTTGTGCCCTGATGTAGAAATCACCTCTTCCACGTTGATGGATTCTTGGAAACAGTGGTCTGTTCTAGGAGAAACAGGCATGAAAGAGCATGGTAGGCTGCAGATGGCCAGGGTGCTCTGTGATTTAAGAACAGGGCAAAACACTTCTTGGTAAACACCACTAACTAGCCTTGAAAACAAAACATTCCTGATTCCAGGGAACATGTGGTAATCTTGTCTACAAAGAATGCAAACTAAAGTGGGAGAAAACAAAAATGTCTATTGCAGCATGGTCAGGCCAAAAAAAAATCTACAAAACCATTATTTTCTTTAGCAGTATTTCTAAAACTGCTTCCCAGAGGTTACCTCCCCTGGGAACTTCCATAGGGCACAGAGAGGATCAGACCTTTATGTGGTTACATCGGTGGCAGCCGAACAATTTGTGTGCCAAATTATTAATAGATGTATTGCTCTTCAGATTTCAAACTAGTCCTGGGGTTTCCTGTAGGAATTTTAAGTATTGGTGGGAGAAAAACACAGGCTGAAACTCAGAGATACAAACAGCCTTGTGAATTCAGCATTTCTTCCTGCTGGGTGGGTATTTTGTGTTTCTTCTCCCAGAGAAAAGACTTGTAGTATGAAGAAATTATATCCCATCCAAAAAGCTGCAAACATGTTAAAATTTGTATTCCTACCAAAACATCTCAGCAGGGTGATGTTGCCACAAGTTAAAGCAAGAAAAGAAAGTAATTTTTTAAAATTCTTGTTCTGGAAGTGGGTTCCTCTCCCAGGTCACTTAACAGCCCACTGTATTTGGTGTAAATTTGGGGTGTTTTTTTTAAATATCAAACTTGTCCTTTTTTCTACAACAGTCTGCAGTGGGAGCTGTGCAGGGCCTTTTCTGTACAGAACCTGGATAAAAGCAAATATTTCAATTCTTTTAAAATTCAAACTAATTAGGACAGAGAAAAAAATTACATGTAAGAGATTGTGGCTGTAAGATCTTTGGAAGAGAGAATACTGAGTGCTTCAAAGCTTTCTTTTATTCTGGAGGGGGGTGTGTGCAGATTTTTTACAGATTAAACTGGCAACTATCTGTTCTTCAGCAGGTGAATGTGTTTAGACCAGTACCTGGGTGACGCTGCTCAATCTGTGGCAGCATCTTGAATTCTCTGTAGCAGGTTGCACTGCACTAGAGGGACTGGCAGAATCCACACTGCAAAGTGGGCACGTGTGGGCCTGATCTTTCTGGGTCTGAGAGATTTTAGCCTGTTAGCAGCTGCTAACTTTTCCCAAGGAAGAAAGTTCTCAAGAAAGCTTCTTCTCGAAACAATCTTGCAAACAAGGATCCTTTCTCAAAACAATCTTTCTCCAGGTGGTGTTTTGCTTTTCTAGTTCTCAAAACATTTGAGCTGTTTCTCTAGTTTAGCCAATGGGATTAGAGAGGTGTCATTCCTATTCACTAATCATGTTAAGTCTGTGTCAGAACACCTTAAAAAAGGTAGTAAGAATTAGACAATAAAGTTTTTTTCTATGCTCTTTGCCTTCTGAAATATTTAGAGTCTCTCATCCTTTTTTCCTGTCCTACGACGACAGGCATGTGTGGAAAAGCCCTAACAACAGGACATCTCTTGTTCCAAGTGTTAGGTACCTGGACATAAAATAAAAGGTTCCAGCTGACAGTTTTCCTAGTGGCAGTGTTCCTACAGGTATAGGTTAAGTATATGTGTTAATTTTACCTCCCAACTCCATTGCCTTGACAGAGAAAGTTGTACAAAAGGCTTTGCTGGTTATCCAGTTTTTCAGCTTAACAGCAAAGACCTCCACTACTTTTTCTTTTAAATGGTCAGTGTGGAGCCTGTAGTCCCTGTGGTCCTTTGGGTGCCCTTTTGCCATCCCTGGTGCACCACCCAGGGCACGAGAACAGGTATGCACTACAAATAGTGAGCAGGTTGTGTGTGGGGGGCAGCTCATGACCATTCCAGGTGGAGGAGTGCCTGGAATCCCAGTAGTGTTTGCTAAGAGAAAAAGGTTTCTGATCGAGTCAGGGCAAAATTTTGAAAATAAACATGAAAATAAAAGTTCTGGATAGCTACAGGGGATAAAATCTGTCTCCTACTATAAGGAGACAGAAGGATCAGATCATTCTTCAGTTTCATAGTGTTTTAATCACATAAAAAGGTAACACACGAGTCTCTGGGGTTGGCAAAAAGTGTCATTAACCTACTGTTGTTTTTGACTAGTGTTTCAGATCCCTCCCTATTCAAAAGGTACCACAGAACAAGCCAAAAACCACCATTATATATTCCTTTAAGACTATTCTTGTTTCCAAATTCCTTTGCAGTCCTTGGGAACTTTTCTTAATTTGGAAGTAGAAAGACTTATGCTTTTTGGTGGAACAAAAGAAGTAATCTGCATTTTTGATCCTTTTCCACCAAAAAAAATCATCTGTGTAGTATTGCCCTCTGCTGGCACCAGTCTGAGGAGCTTCATAGGTCCCCTAGTGGAACACAAGGTTTGTCCCCTTCCAAGGGGATAAGTGCTTGTTCATGGCTGTGATCCACAAAGTGCTCATGGTTTAATTTTATTTTTCCACAGAAAATCTTTTATGGGCAGCGTTTTGTTTTAATACAGCTTTAAAAGTATTAGAGGTACTTGATAAAATTTCATTTTCCAGTGAATATTGTAAGACTTATGCAGGACCTGCCCTTTGAAGGCAGTTCTATTACACATCAACGTGGTAACATATGATATGCTCTGAAGTAACAGAAATTTCTTTTCTTCTTCTTTTCCCCCCACTAGTGTCACCTGATTCACTATCTGAGACTCAGCCATCACTTGATAGTTCTGAATTATTTGATTTGCACCTTTGACAAGCTGAAGTCTGTCTCCTCTGAAGACATTAAAATCACGGATGCTGTTTTTGACGGCGTGGAAGTGAGAGTGTTTGAACCTCCTGCGAAGGGAGATGAAAGCCTCAAGCGCAGCGTTGTTTACATCCACGGAGGGGGCTGGGCCTTGGCAAGTGCAAGTAGGTGTCTGCCAGTAATTAAATGGGATTCCAGTCTGCTTTCCTCCTAGCAGGAGAAGCCAAAAGCTCCTTTTTCCTGCCAGGAATGGCAGTTTCGCTAAGATGTACCTGAATTCAGTAGTGACTGTCTCCACTCTGGTGAATCAAGTCTAAGGAGAGAGGGAGAAGAATATCATGAACACACATCAGAAGTGCATATCTTACCTGCATTTGAGCTGTAAAATGATCAAAAGGTTAATTTTGTTACATCCTGAGAGGGAAAATCAGCTTATTGATTAAATTTCTGTGATGCCTGGGTGGGCTGCTTGGGCCAGTCCCCCACTTTCTGAGGTAATGTGCAAAAGTCAGTCCTTGGTGATCAGGTACATATAAGGGAATTACGTGGGTTTGCCCCATATTCAGAGAATAATTAGCAGAAGACTGAGCTGATCTACACTGCATGCAACAGCCTTTCTAATATTTGGTTCTTAAATAACACCGGCCTGGGAATACACACTGCTGAGCACAGACAGGAGGAGTGTGAGGGAAACAGGTTGGTTCCTCTTCAGGTTGCTCCTTAGGGACTACAATCACCACTAGCATAATTATCTTGACATATAATGCTGATTACTCCATTAACTTGGAAACCACAACATGGTCAGAGGAAGTGAGGTACAGCTATAGGCAGTGATAAGGTAACCACTGATTCCTCCCACACTGTACAGGAGGAAAACAGCCTTGGGAGGGAAAGGGCATGTGGTTCCTGCGGCTGCTCTGAGATCCAGATCTGGGAAGAGTCTTCTCCCTTTTCCTTCCCCATTGTTCCCACACAGCCCTGATGCATTCTACAGCTTCCTCTACAGAAAAAGAACATCAGTGGGTTTTTACAAAATGGTACAAAACACTGACTGTATTGATTGCGTTTGGACTCTGGATGTACAAGTCAGTTAGACCATGATTTGAGTGAGATTTAGGTTTCTAAATAACTTTAAAATGTGGCCCTCACATGCCTTTGGACATTCCAGTCTCTTTGTCGTGTAGCAGTTAAACATTTTACTCCTCTTCCTACAGAGGAATTGTGCTTTTAGATGGGTTTTCTTAGACCTGCCTAAGTGATATTTGTTAATCTGCTGCCTGCATCATTTGTTCTGTAATAGTTTGCATATGACTTTTGTTGTGCAAAAGTTTGTATTAAATTGCTGCATTTTTTCAGGATAATTATAGCTTGGCTTTGTCAGATGTATCCCTGAGTCCAAGGTGCAGAAGTTAATGACACAATTGCTATACCTAAATATTAACTTCTAAGACTGGATACTTTAGAAAAGGTTTAGTGTCCTAGTATATTTTATAGTACTGGGAACCAACAATTAAGTAACTGGAAAGGAACAAAATTAAAGATAATCAGTCCTCTGATAAATAGGATAGCTGTGATTAATCCTCCCTTAAATGAGTAGTTCAGCTGACATTAATAGGGCAACTCATTTGAATCAAAGCAATGCATGCTATAATAAAATGAACCACAGGTAGTGACTCATACAGCAGTAACTCTCTCTGGATGTTAATGTCTTGGTGCCTTAGATTTTGGCCAAAATTGTGGTAGGTGGGTGAAATGACATGTCTGAAGTCACCAAGAAACAGATGAGGAAAGAGGCATTAGACTGCAGGATTCTGAAGGCATGAATTACGTTCCTTCTCTATGGATTTGGCACTTGATCAGTTGCAGGCTGATCTCATTTACTTTGCTTATATCTGTGTGATGGCTGCATGTTTTCTGAGAAGGCTTAGGGACAGCTCTGTGACTACTGACTCACATGTCCCTAACACCATGTCCTTCCCTTCCAGGAACAAGCCTTTACAACAATCTCTGCAGAATCATGGCTGAATCTCTGAATGCTGTTGTTGTCTCTGTTGAGTGAGTAATCTCAAACTGATCAGGTAGTTTTAAGGTGTTAGAAATATGTAACCGTTCTTTTAGCTTCTCCTTCCTTAGTGGCTTCTCTACAAGGCTTTAACTTGGACAGTAATTTTCTATACCAGTCTGGTACCTTTATCCTTTGAAAATTGCAACAAATTGGAATGCTATCAGAAATTCATTTGTGTTTCTAATTATTTTGGAATACACTGTGGGGTCTGGCAGTTTCCTGCTGCTCTCACAATCTCCCACTGTTCCGGTACTCTCTTTTAAGCCTTGTGCTTCCCTCAAGAGCAGAAGACTGCCAGACAACAGAGAAGCAGGGCTGCTTTATTAACATGTTGAACAATTCCAAGGCAAACAAACCTCTTGACTAGCTAAATACATTACCTAGACGACTCCAGCTTGATTGGTACTGTTCCCATCTTTATTGTCAACTTCAATATTTTCTTTTGCAAACCCAACCACTTGATAAAATTACTCAATTTTCCCACCTGCAGTTCATTACGTACCAAGCTTTGGGATCTAATTGCAACTTAATTATATGGAGCTGATGTTACTCATTTAATGCTTATTATAGTGTACTTTAAAGGGTTGGGGGGGGTTGCTTTATTTTTTTTTTACTGTTTTGGTTTTCATTATTTGAAACAAGGAAAACTACAAAAGCAGCTGTTGGTTATTCCGGACAAGCAGCAATCACAATATTGAAAAGTTCCTTATTATTCCTTTTCTGATTTATGCTGATATCATTCTGCCTATTGCTCTGAGTTACTATTACCTCTTCTCCTTAATCATTATATCCTTCAATCAAGGTGTTTGTACTCAATTAGTCAAGTCTAATTAGATTCCTCGTTGGTCTAATTGCACATCTCACTTTCACAATCTATGCACAGTTTACTGCTAGGCAGTTTTGCAAGGAGCTCCCAAAGGACACTCTCAGATTCCTGTATATACAAGATAAAGATTGCTTTCTGACAGCAGGTCACAATTGGAGTTTGAAAGTTGTAATCTGAAGTTCAAAATTTATTCCGCATATGAAACTTCTTTAGCTTACAGTCTAAAGATGTTTTGAGCCAGAGAACTGAATTTTGGTTTGCAAGGCTCTACTGAGAAAGTGTAAAATCTGGGCCATAAGGCCCAGTAACAACTCTTGGATGTCAAATTATTCAGTAGATACAAACAGATTTCTCCTGCACTGTTATTTAAAGCTGAGAAAGCCTCATGTCTGGGATTCAGCTGCTGGCTCTTCCTGGCAGACTGTTTGCTCTCTCTGTGCCTCCATCCCGCACCTGCCCAATGGGGGCATTTCTGCTCCTCTCTTGGCTAAAGGAAAGGAATTATTGTATCTGTTGCACTGGGGAAAATTGGAATCACTTAATTTCTTGGCTGTTGTTCATTTCATGGCACAGAGGGATAGCAAGGTTTATTCTCTCCTGACATCAGTAAAAATTTGGGAAGCAAAAGTGCTTAGGTGTTTGGCTCAGCCAAACGGGGGCATGTTGGGTGTGTATGATTTACTCACCCTGGTACTTGTTAGGGTGGGAATTTGGATCAAAAATGGGCAGAGTGTAATGACTCCCTTGCCAAAGGTGTTTTAACTATTGATTTTTATAATGCATGATGAAATCCTCCATTGGGAAATCCTAGGAAAGTGCTGCACAATTTTATACTATGGTATCATTCAAGTCTAGTAGGTTCATTTTAATTTTTCCAAATTAGAACATTAATTATAAGATTAAGTCTTACACATGTATTACACACCTCCTACTTCTTCTGTACTATTTATCCTAACGAAATACTTATTTCCAGTAAGGGTTAGCTGATATCACCTGTAAATCCTAAAGGAGAGGCACAATAACATCAATGCAATAAAGCAGAAGTAAGAATTGTTTCTCATCCCTTTCCTTTTGCAGATACAGGCTGGTGCCCGAGGTGTGCTTCCCCGAGCAGTACCACGATGCTCTTCGTGCAACAAAGCATTTCCTGCAGCCTGATGTCTTAGCTGAGTATTCAGTGGACCCCAGTCGAATTGCAATCTCTGGGGACAGTGCAGGAGGGAACTTGGCAGCTGCTGTGTGCCAGCAGGTAACACCCACTGAGTGTTCTGTATTGCACTACAGCAGTCCAGCCCAGAGAGGCTGGCAGGTTCTTTGTGCTGCACCATCACAAGGTGATGTGCCCCCCCTAGAAACAGAATGTTAGAAAGCCAGAATCTGCTCATTTTTCTTCTGCAAAGTGACTCAGTCACTATATGAATCACATAGGTTGTGATGTGTTCTTACAGTCAGAAGTTGTTACGCACCAGAGTTCAAGAGTAAGTAGGTAAATGACTTTTTTTTTTACCTATTTTGCTGGTGAACTCCTTATTTTTCCAAGTAGGCATAATTTCTTAATATGGTTGCCTATTTTTAGATAATTGTCTCTGGAAATACGCTTTTATTTCTTTCAAATACAAACTAATGACAAAATATACAGTAAATGGAGCTTAATTCTTCTGTTAAATTGTCTTCCTGTAGCATTTTGCAATTTTAAGGAAATTTCTTTTGTGTATCTGCAGTTTAAATGTAATCTGAATTCGATCTAGTAAAGGGTTTAAAGGAAACCCGAGGCAAGTAATATTTTTCACGGTTGAATGAAATACTATTATTACTAACTTATTCCTATTTCCATAACCATTAGAGATAAGAAAGCAGATACCGTGTCCAGACAACTAATTATCATGACAACCTTGCAATATTGAATTAGGGTGGAAAAATTAATAAGAGACAATTACAATAAAAGCTTCAATATTGAGAACTGATAAACATGATAGTACCATGTTTTGGAAAGAGCATTCCTAATTCGATTTCCTGATGCATAATTCTTTTTAAACAAGATGAGACACAATAGGGCACTAGTATCTTGTGTAGAAGATGAAACTAAGAGTTTGCTGACTCTTCCAGTAAGGCAGTCAGAGGGCACCAAATGTGTAATTGATAGACTTGAATCAAATGCAAGTCGAGTCAGACACAGGGAGGTGCTTCTGCACCAGGTGAGTCTTTGCTACAGGAAATTGTGGATGCCAGCAATTTGCATTGGCTGGAAAAAAAAATTAGATCAATTCATGGACGAAAAATCCATTAAAAGCTCTTAAAAGCAAGAGTAGCTCCTTTGATTCAGGAAATCCTTCTGTTGCCACTTGTTCAAATGGGCCCTGTGTTACAGAAATGTCACTTGACACAATTATTTTTCTTACTCCCTTCAATAAACTTATGTCAGTGATTTCTGCAGGGAACGGGATGCTGGGTCTGCCTGAATGACCACCCTAGGAGAGGAGAAAAAAGATCAGGCTGCTGATACTTCAGAAAAAGCCACATTACCCGTATTAAGAGCAGAATTCACTCTAAAAGTGTCAAATGAGTGTTTGCTTTTCTAAAGTTCCACATTGATACATGTTTATCTTGTTTATAATCATGATTCTGTCCTGTTTTTCGCACAGCTTAGCAAAGATGAGGATTTGACCGTCAGACCGAAACTGCAGGCCTTGATTTATCCAGTCCTCCAGGCGTTTGACTTCAACACGCCTTCCTACCAGCAGAACATGAACATGCCCGTGCTCCCTCGCTACGTCATGGTCAACTACTGGATCGATTACATCAACGGCGACTACGGCCTGGCCCACGAGCTGCTGATCAACAACCACACCGCGCTCAACGTCGGCCGGGCCCTCTCCTTCCGCGCGCGCCTCAACTGGACGTCCCTGCTGCCTCCCTCCTTCAAGAAGAGCTACCAGCCCGTGGTGCAGACCACAGGCACGGCGGCCATCGTGGAGCGGCTGCCGGCGCTGCTGGACGTGCGGGCGGTGCCGCTGCTGGCGGACGACGCGACGCTGGCGCGGCAGCCGCGCACCTACGTGCTGACCTGCGAGAACGACGTGCTGCGCGACGACGGCGCCATGTACGCCAAGCGCCTGGAGCGCGCCGGCGTGCCCGTCACCCTCGACCACTTCCACGACTGCTTCCACGGCTGCATGATCTTCACCGTGTGGCCCACGGATTTCTCCGCCGGCGTGCAGACCAGGAACAGCTACATCAAGTGGTTGGATGAGAACCTCTGAAGGGAGGGCCGCGCCGGGTGGGCGCGCGGCTCCAAGCAAACAATCGAAAAGTGCACTTTTCCCAATTCTGACTTCACCGTTGGGCTGCAGCTGCTGGGGGTACAGACCACTGACTGCAGCGTTTTCTAGCCCCATTGGCCTTGCCCAGGATAGCATTTTGAGAAGTATTTTTTCTTCAAACCTCAATTCTTTTTCCCCCTGCTTTCTCCCAGATGACTACTGCAGGACATAAAGGCGTGTTGAGCAGGGAAATCAGGATTCCTGTAGGATTCTTACCTGGCTGCAACTTTCAAGCTTTGACTCTTAATTAGGTACAAAGGCCCTGGCTTTCAAGTGGTGTGAGATAAATCCTAACACCTACATCTACTTCTGAATATGTAAAAATGTGAGCTAGTTTACAGCAGTGCTGAGCATCTGATGTCACAGTGAGAACACTGGCCTTGGGCAGCAGGGCCATGCATTTGAATGGCAAGCAGGGATTTAGGTGTTGGCTTTTTGCCATAGACAAAGGGCTCATTTCAATTAAAAAAAAATTTTTTACAAAAGCTCTTCTAGACAGTTAAAATGATGCTAGATGAGTCTCCTAGCCAAACCTGTAATTCAGCTTTGAAATTTGGTCTCTACTGCCTTTGAATATGAATATTTTTAAAAGGTACAGGACTAAATATATTTCCAGTGAAAAGTATGATAGCATACACAAAAATAGGTAAGATAAAATATGTGTAGCAGCAGAATCCAGGTTTCCTGTGTGAGTGACCTTCAAAGCTGACTACTTATTTGGCTAAAGAATGTGACTTCACCTGTGGTTAAAGCCTCAGTTGTACAACCTCCTTACAGAAAATACTGACCTTACTACAAATAGTCTGCTGTGTGGTTTGCACTAATGTTTGTAATTAATAGTAGTAGTTTTTGTTCATTGACTTTTCTTTCGTGTTTGTAGTTTTTACTGTATTTCCTGCCTTGTGAAAGGAGGAAAGCAAGCGAACAGAAGTGGGCTCCGATCTATAAAATCCTCTGTTTAATTCTGAGCTTTGCAGCTGAGCTTCGCCTGTCTTCTAGACAGCTCTAGGTAAGGTGATCTCACTATTGGGCAGCAAATCTGTGCAGTTGGAGCCAGTCTGTGAAGTTCAGGCAGGCAGGACAGGGGAGTGAAACCACTTTGGACTGTATTGTCCAGGCTGCCCACAGCCTGCAGAAATGAAGGTGGTGTCAAAAGCCCGTAGGCACAGAGGAGAGAGTGGGAGATTAAATTCATCCTCAGCTTTACCACAGACTTCCTGTGGGTCCTCAGGAGAACAACGTTGTCTCCTTACACCCCACTTCTGCAAGGGAGGGAGTAATTTCCTACCTCACAAAGGAGCTGTGAAGCTGAATTCTCTGGCGTGGGTTAAGCACAGAGATGTGAATGTGACTGCAGGCACGCAGCAGCTCCCATGGCTTTTGACTTTGCATTCTTCTCCAAGAGCTGGCTTGGAGCAGCCTGTCCCATATCAGGGATACTGCTGGGCTCGGGTCCTGCCGAGCAGTTTGCTCCCCTCTGTCCTGGTTCCTGTCAGGAACCCGAAGGTGAGGCTTCTTAGCCCTTGGAGATCATGACAAAGGCAATTTCATTAAAGCATTCCTTATATCAGGATTCTGAAAAATTCTTCAAAAAACCCCATCAGGTACTGGTAGATGAAACTGCCTCCTAACATTTAAAATATATACAGAGCAGTCCCCTTTCACTGGGATTTAAGTGAAATAGGAGAAGGGCTTTGCTGAATCACTGCTTCCTGGAAACACCAGGTTGTTAACGTGGTTGTGTGTATTAAGGAAAGCCATTAAAGAGACAAGGCCTGGATGTCAGCTCAGTCATGCAGGCCAAAACTCATTCCCAGCATAGTTCACAGGGAGATCACAAGGCAAAGCTTTTTCAAGAGTGGCCCAGATTCTTCTTCCACTTAGCATTTGCAAAGACTTGGTGGAATTAGAGCAAACAAGTGACAGTCTGAATCAGAATAAGTTTTGATCAAGAAACCAAATTAACACTGCAGAGGAGTTCAAACTTTTTATCTGGATTTAAACCCTTTCCTTCTCTTCCCCATAAACACAATTTCATAGATTGTATGCTTTAAACAGACAGCAACCAAAGTTATGACTATTCAAAAGACAAGTTACTAATCTGCTCCAGAATCCTTTCCCTTTATATGGAGACAGCTACATTTACCTGGCTTTAAACTGTGACTAAAATGTAACAAAAAAATCACTATACTGAGTTATAACAACAGGCTTCTTCCTGAATTTCCTGCTTAAAGAGTAAACCCATGTCAGAAAAGATACAATTTATATCTACTCACTGTCATTAGTATAAGATGTAGATATACTATGATTATATGTCATAGTATAACTGTAGTACTGGAAGAAAATGGTTAATATTCCTAAAAATCTTATAATAATTAAGTTTTCCTGAGAGCTTTCTGCAAAGCTTTAGGTCAGCATTTGTTTGTAGCTAAGTTATGAATATCTGTTATGAACCTAAAATATAATTGCTGCTGTTTTTTTTAACTGAAATGAAATGGAGAGCTGGAATATATATACATATATATATATATATATATTCATGGAGTTGGTTGTAAATTTCCTTCATGCACTGAAGCACATTAAAGTCTTGGCACAAGAAATGGTAGTAAGTTTATAACTGGAGTGACCGTGTTTACGAAGCCGTCAGCAGCCTGGTGTGATAGCTGAGATCACAGCACCACGTGGATGTGGTGTACAGTATTAACTACTTCTGTCAAAGCATCTGGACTGCTTTGATCTTGCAGCCATGTGGTTTAATACCTGATAGCTGCAGAGATACCTGAGGGATCCTACAACATGGAAAAAAGGAGGTCTGAGTCCCAGCTCTAAGAAGACCTTTAGTGCACAGCCGCACAAGGCACTGATCAAATTCAGTGCAAACCTTGAAGTGAGTGTTAGTCCCAAGCCAGCTTTCCTGCTCCTGTGCTTTGTTCTCCTTTGCACACAGTCCCCATGCCCCAGATTGAAAGCTGAGGGTTGTTTCCTGCTGTGTTGCTACCAGCTCCTAGGAACTGGCTCAGGGTCACAGGAAGCGGATGCCTGAAAGCAAGGAATTAAGATTAATCCGTTTCACAACACCTGGATTTGTTTCTGTGTTTTCCTACATCTCCAAGTGTTTCCTCAGGCACATCTTGCACCTTCATCCCTTGGTTATTTCACAAAGCAGTTTAGGGCACTTTACACGATGTAGGATCAGAGCAAGTGTTTGTAGCAGTATTTCACCTGTGCATGGTAGAGTCTTTTCAAAGGACATGGTCAATAAGTTTGTTTTCTTATCATGATTTTGGCTAGCAAAAACATCATGTTTGTGGTGGCTATCAAAGCATTCAGATGACAGCTTTAAAAAAAAAAAAGAGTCAAATCAACTTGCATAACAGAACCTATAGTCATTCTTGTCCTGCTTTCATAGATCTGAGAACTATGTTAGTGTGTCCCCAGTATTTTGGCTGATAGTCGCAGGAACAGATGGAGATTTTGTCTCCATAGCTGAGGACCTCTTAAAGGATGGATATTGAACATATCTGGAAGCCCAGACCTCTTTCACGAGGTTTCATGTTGCATAGAAATCACAAATCAGTTGAATTTCCTAACCTTCATCTAAGTAATTCCAGAACAGCATTCCCAGTCAAAGCAGGAAGGCTATTGTGAGTTTTAAGCCCTACAAACTAAATAGAAATACTTCATCTTTAAAATACTATTTTGTAGTATTTTGGGCCTCTATATTTTTTAATCTCTTACCAAAGTTTACTAGAAACTTTTAAAAATAAAAATATTGGAAGCAGGTAAACTTGAGTTAAACCTTTTAAGCTGCTATGATCTGTAACAATGATATTGTTAAAAGAAAAAAACAGCTGGTTTAATGTTCTCATATTTATGATGTTCAAAAGCCCAACTTACAACATACTTGATGTGAATGCATTCAATACCTTATGCATGACTGGTTTTTGCTTTTTGTCCCAGAGCAGGGGAAAGATTTGTAAGATCTCATTACCAAGTGTGATTTGAGATGTGCTATCAAAATGAAGAATAAATAAATAAAGTGAAATATACCTGTGATTTATTTTATTTTTCCCAAAACCAATATTGTTTTTCCCAAGACCAATATTGTTTTTGTATTTCTGAGCATTTCCAATCTGATTTTTGATTGTTTTCAAGGCAGGAGACTTCTGTGTGTCCGTGGGCTGTGAGGGTCACCTCCTTGTACTTCATTTCTGCCAAATGATTAATGGTGACCACATCTGCTGGCACTGAGGAGTGGGCAAACCTGCACTGGTGCTGTTATTCTTCTTCAAGATAAACAGCAGAACTCATATTCTCCATTCTGATGTATAAGCACATTTTTATGTGTCTATAAATTATTATGTGTGTGTTTGAAATTTGGTTTAGCCAGCAGAAGTCCAGGTTCCTTTTTCATTCCTCTTTGCCTTCCTTTCACATTCTTTTTTTGTGACCTGTAACCCATTTTCTGCCCCTGCTCTCTCATTTATTGATCACAGCAGCATTGCTTTGGAAATATCCTAATGTGGGAAGTTTCCCGTTTTGCTCAGCAGGCTTCCTGTGCCTTTCACAGAATACAAAGCCCTTCTCCTGCTGGAAAAAAAAAAAAAAAGTGAAAAAAATGCTTGAAAGGACTTAGAACCCTATTTTTTTAAGCCAGCAAGAGTCATATTCCTACTTGCACGAAATTGAATGCACTAAAAACAGGCTGGGCCACACAGAACATTTTTTCGCAGTGATGTTTTCTCAGATGTCATAAACCATCTGGCTGGTGCTGGAGCTGGCTGTCCCTGTGCCCTATTTCCCACCTCCCACCCTCAGCTGGGGCAGCAGCAAGTGCCCTTGGGGCTGTGCCTGACCCAGCTGTGCCTGACACAGCTGGATCCCCAAATCTTCCTCCTGCATCCCACCTGGCTGGGTTCTGCTCCCTGACTCACACGTAGAAACTCTTTGGAGCTGGGCCATGTTTTATTTTGTTCATCCTCGGGGGAGACAGACGTTTTCTCCTCGCTCTTACTTCCAGTTTTTCTGGCACTAATCCAATGGCATTTACTTCTTTTAGAAATGTCATCTAAATAGCTAAATAATCTCATCATTAATATGAGAATAAATTCACCTCTAACATTAATATTCTTTTCCAAATTATTTTCTGCAGCATTTTAAAGGATCTATCAACTATTCAGCAGGAACACAGGCAAAATAAAACCGAAAAAAGAAACCCTGCAATGGCTTCTTGAAAGCTGTTTTTACAGAAACAATATTTTAAATAACTTTTTCTGATTTTATAAAATGTAGAGAACACTAAATACTTCCATTACAATGACTGTTCCTTTCTGAAGCAGAATCTCAGATCCCAACATTTCCCATCGTAAGACAGTCTTGGGGTATAGGAGAGGCAATATTTGTTAAAGGAGAAAATAAATTTTATATTAAGAGACCTAAATCAGCAATAATAATTGATGTCATAGAAAAGTCCCTCTCCCACAAACACTGTGCCAGTGTCAGGACAGCTGCAGTACACTCAGTGCCACTGAGAGGTGGGATTCAGGGTGTGGTGACGGAATAAAGGGAATTCTTACTCTTAACCTAGTCCTTTCCCAGCAATCCAATTCCAGTCTGAGTTTTTAGTTAAAAAACAATCATTTGCAGTACAGCCAGCAGAGGGAGCGTTTAAAGCAACGTCTGCTGCAGCGATTTCTAAAGCCACGCTGTGGAACAGGAATTGTTCTTGTGGGAACCGCAGCAGAGCGTTTGGGGCAGCCCAGCCGTGACTTGTGAATCCATGCACGGGCAAGGCAGGAAAGTCGTGCCAGTGGGGAATTACTCAGAGTTCTTACAAAAAAAAAACAAACAAAAAACCCAAACAAACAAGCACCTCATAAGCATTCCATCCCAGGGATACCCCATCCCTGGAAGTGTCCAAGGCCAGCTTGGACATGGCTTTGAGAAACCTGATCCAGTGGAAGGTGACCCTGCCCATGGCAGGGGGTGCAACGGGATGAGATTTAACGTCGCTTCCAACCCAAACATTCTGTGGTTCCTCGGCGTGAATCATTCAGCCCTTGGCAGGCTGTGAGGGTGTTTTTCAGGTGATCTGGCCGTTAGTTCAGACCCTGGGACCCGGCTGGGGTGTGTGCAGTGACCCGGTTTCGCTGCAGCTGCCCGAGCATGTCTGCAGAGCCACAAGGGCGAGGGAGTGCACCCAGGGAAAAGTGCTTCTCTGTGCCCAGGGCATGGGGCATGCTCATGGAGAGCTGTGTGTTCAGGGCTAGCTCCATTTCAGGGCTATCTCCATGCTCATGGAGAGCTGTGTGTTCAGGGCTATCTCCATGCTCACGGAGAGCTGTATTTTCAGGGCTAGCTCCATTGCCTGCACAGACATCTGTCTGTGTCAGGGAGGGCTGCATGGAGGCACAAGCGACATCTCCAAAAACCTACAGAGAGCTGTGAGTGCCCCTGGAAATGGTGCAGGGTAATACCTGAAGAAGTGGGGCTATTTCTGCTCTTCTGCTGTGGCACCTCTGCTCTTTTAATGGTGCAGAAGGCCATTCACTGTAAGAAAAAAGGCAATTTTTACAGCCCTTGTACACCCTGCTCCTGATGCTGGGAGGAGATGACCTTTCCAAGAACCCCACTGGCAAAGCAGACCTGACACTCTGCTCTGGGGCCTGTGGGAGCCAGGGTCCCATGGCACAGCCAGCAGCTGGGGTTTGAGTTATTTTAGCTATCAGAGGAGTTACCTTTGGTGTTTTTCACACCCAGCCACGTGCACATGCTCCATGCTGCACTAGCAGCCATCACATCCACAAATGCACTGGGTTATGGAGCACTGCAGAGCCAGAACAGCTCAGCAAAGCAGCAGTGCACATTTTGTGTGACTGTATCTATTCATAAGGGTTTTTTTCCTCCCCAAAAAATCCTATGCTGAGGAGCATGCAAAGGCAGGAGTCAGACATGCCTCCTCATTTCCCTGTGCAGCTGGAGAGGCTCTGCATGAGGGGTCAGGGCCTGCACCCCGCACTGGGGCTCCAAAAACCCCTGCAAAAAAACCCCTCCAAAATTCCCAATTTCCTTTTGCATTCCTATTTTTTTCCATAACCAGTTCCCCTGCACAGGTGCAACAGAACTTCCCAGCCTTTCCAAATACCATACCACTGCAAATCCTGGTTTTGATGGTCTGTGTGGACAGTCAAGGGAAGGAAGATGCCACTTGTTATTTCACAGTCACAGCAATGCCCTGGAAGCACAGTCTAAGCCTGGACTTGAGCACAAAGAAGGAACTGTTTAGTTGAGGTCCTGTGTGATCTGCTAAATACCAGGTGATTAATCAGAGATCAGGTATTGTACATTTGTATTTCATGTTCAGCCCCAGAGTGGTGACCTACAGACAGGATATCTGGAATGTAAGGAGTCTCTTTGGACACAGACACAGATTTAATTGAGTGTTGGCCAACACCCCAGCAGAATTATGAAAAATCAAAGACAGGGGTACAAATATGAGAAAAGCCTATGGAATTACATGTCTCACCATGAGTGACATGGTGAAGCTGATGAAACAGAAGCTTTCAGCCTGAGCCAATGTATATTTTTAAGTACACTCTCAGAAACTACTTGCTATAAATGATATGTGTGCATATGTATATATATATATACACACTTATACAAATAAATTGCCATAGGACAAACCCAGAACCACTTCATTAAGGATTATGGGCTGGCTCTAGATTTATAATGGTCCTTTTAGTCAGGCTAAAATGATGATATTGGCATGAATTTGGGCTCAGGCCTTTTATTTTCATAAGTATCATCCTCTTGGCCTCTTGGGCTGGTGATCTTCTCATCTGAGTTTCCAAGGGAGAGTCCGAGTTTAAGCAAGATCTAAACAAGTCTGCTGAGCTGTCACCTTGAGGCAGATTCATACATTTACTTCATCAGCCACCCATGCAATCTCTTGGGGCCTGCACTCCAAAATGCAAATCTCAATTCTAACTTACTCTTTAGTGTCCCTTTGAAATGCACCTTTAGCTTGAGTAGCATTTATTTTTATCGCTGAGGTGTATGTATTTGTATCTCCTGAGCTGTAAAAAGCCATTTGCTGTTTGCATGTTAATGCAGCAGAGCCAACACAGCTGGGTGCTCTTCCTGCTGAAACTTCCTCAACAGGCTTGTTTGCTAAGCTGCAGTCGGTTAAGGGCAGCAGGGTTAACCCAGCACCTCCTTGTGCCAGCTGACAGCAGTCACCACTCTGTTCTTGCAAACATCCAAGCAACTCACCTTGACCCAGGCTCAGTTCCCAAAGCTGGAGCTGGGAGCAAAACCGTCTGTCTTGCCACTTCCAAATCAATCAGGACACAGGAATCATTAAAAGCTACTCTGTGCCAGGACCCATAATGAAATTCTGAAGTCATTTGTTTTCCAGATGAATAACAAGTTAAAGCAGAAGGTGATTTTCCTGTTAATACTTCATCCTTCCCCAAAGGGCTGTCTCAGGAACCGGGGGATCTTTACTGGGTGGGAAGGATGACATTGAGCTTGGGGAGAGGTTCAAAGGAACCAAGCCAGCAAGGGTTGAAGATCACCTGGGTTAAACTTTTGTGTCTCCACTAGGCCTGGGAGCAGGAGCTCTCCCATGGGCAGGGGCGGCTGTTTGCCCCAGGTGGGGCAGGGGAATTCCACCCCTTCTGTCACAGCTTCCCTAAGGCCTGGACACGGGCCAGCTCTCGAGGCAAAACAATGGAGGCATTTCCTTGGCTTGCAGGAGGAGATTGAATTTAGTGGACAGAGATGGTCTGGCAGCCTGGGGAGCCCCTTTTGTGCTCCCCAAGGGAGCAGCCTGAGGCTGGGATTCACTAGCCCAGTGCCCAGCCACAGGGCTTGCACACAGTCCATAGGATTCCTGTCTCCTGTGCAAGGCGTTGCAGGATGCAGCAGTTCACCACAGTGTCAGCAGTGTTTATTCAGGCAAGGATTTGAGGACACAAACACACCAGCAGCCAGTGGCTGGCATTGGGGCTGGCACTTGCTCTGACTGAGCAGGCTTGGTCTTTTCTTCTTGACAATGCTCCTACAGCACCAAGCTGCTGCAGGCTTGGGAGCATGGAGAGTCCTCTGAAAATATTACAGTCCTCACAGCTGAGGAGACTTAGCAATTTTTTAAGGAAGAAATCAGATGACTGACAAGTTGTCATTTTAAGACCTTAACAACAGTCTGCTGAACCCAGCAGAAAGACTGACATTGTCCTCTGACAGAGAGGGAACCCCAAGAGCCCAACAGCAGGAGCTGCTGCCCCAGCCAGAGGTGTCTGTGAGCATCTCTCAAGCTGTGTCAGTGAGGTTTGAATAGGGATACACCTCACTGAGATTAGAAAACTTTTGCCCACATTATTTGTAGCTACTTCATCCAATGTGCTGGTGAAGGAACCTCTGACACCAGAGCAAGGAGAGCAGTGACTGGCACAAACTGGGTGTAAGTGGCATTTTACCTTACTTTTCTGAACAGGCAAATTGCAACACACATAGGTAAGGTCAAAGCTTTTAGAGCTGGTGCTTTCCACAGTATCAATAAAATACTTAGCCAAGGAGGGAAAAACACTGCTGCTTATCTGCTCCACCCCTCCACTCAGCTTGTTTCCCTTTCCCTGAAATGTTTGAAAATAAATGAGCCAGTGTGGTTTCAGTAGAGTGCTTCAAATATTAAACAATCTGCTGCTCACAGCTAATAAGGAAGGAGGCTGGCCAAAAAGCCCTGCCTGTTTACTGACTCAGCCCTGCCCTCCTGGAGCCAGCAGCACAGAACAGGAATCTTGAGAAATGTTGGGAATTGTGCAAATCAGGACAGTTCTGCCCTCTAGCAAAACCTTCTTGGAGGTATCCACACCTAACGAGCCAAAACGAAACCCCTTACGACCGAGGAAAAGACTGCTTTACCGTGCTCTGAAGTGTCCCGTGAACCTGAAGTTTTGTTTGCCCTGGGTGTAGGGAGTTTCATTTCTGTTTTCTCTCTGGTCTGCATTGAGCAGTAATCATTAAATGAAACAAGTCCAGCTGGGCAAGGTTGCCTGGTTTATACACTCCTTTACAGCCTTTATCAGGACTAACAAGAAATGATAAAATGTTGCAACCAGCACACAGCCAGAGGTATCTTGCTCCTGGCACCACCATTGTTAAAAAGACTGTTCTTCCACTAAAAGCCTGTAATTTCAGCGCTTTTTTGTAGGTGGGGTTTAATGTCTCAGGTATTTAGCACGTTTGCAGGCAGCACAGCATGCAGGGCTGGAAATGCAGGCCCTGGGTAAGGAAAACATCACCTGTCTCCAGCCTGGTCTGTTTTAACTCTGCAGAGATGCCAGCCTGTCTGCGTTCCATCACCTCACTGGAGATGCAGACATGTCACCACTCAGTTGGACTTGTCCAGATTAGTCTTTCTTTCTCACCCTTTTATTTCTCCTGCCCTCGTTTCTTTAGACATTTGTTTTCTTTGGAAATACTTTCTTGGTGGCAGCCACAGGTAGGGAGGAGGTTCAAACTGAGGCTGACAGGGATTTCTGTGAGATCTTTGCAATAAAGTCTTCTTGCAATGGTGTGTTTCTACCAGAGGTTAAGAGGTGTGTATTTAAAGTGTTTTGTGAGCTATTTATATCACTAATAATATATTCTCACCATAAAGAAGGCCATAAGTGAATTGTGAGGCACAAGTGTAAGGCATTTGTGGATTCTCAGTTTCACTGATAAAGCAAATACTGCTCATACCATTTCAGGTTTTCTTATCAGGAACCTTTTCCCCCAAAATATTTTCACAGGGAAAGAACTACAGAAATTTCAGTGCTGTGCTCAGCAGCACTGCTTTCCAACTTGCTGTAGCTACTTTCCGTGTAAGAATTTTGCTTTTCTTTGATCATGTATTTTAATTTGGGAATGAAGAGTGAGGGACATTTGCAGTCTCAGTACTTAGGTTTGCTCCTTGCAAGATATCACCAGCGTGGCTCAGAAGCCCATGCTCCCTGCTGAGGTGTGCAGGGAGGAAGGATCCAGATGCCCAGATCCCATCTGAGCTGCCTCTCTCTGCTTTTCATCACAGACCAGCTTTGTTTATGTAAAAGTTTGTGTTTACATAACAATTGGAGTTTACACACAAATATTTTCCTCGGTGCAGCAAGCCAAACATGTTACCTAACAACATTGTCCAGCTATCTGCAAACATTTTGAAGCCTGAATAATATTTGCTCAATTCAAGTTCAAGTTTAGACCATACTCACCAAGAAAAGTCAGGTGAGGCTTTCCAGCGTGGTGACATCTTCCTTTTCTTTCCTTATACAAACAGGAATGCTCATTCCAATTAATGCAGTCTTCTGTGAAAAAATTTGTATATGAAATCTAATAGCACAGGTAGATCTGCAGGGATTAACAATATGAAGGAGAACATTGTCAAGCATGTAATGACTTTTTTGTGTGTATTTGCTACAGCTAATGCTTTTAATTGTATTTTCCAGTTTAATTCTAGTAGCCAAAGGCACGATGCACAAGGCAAATAAATGACAGGATAATTGGCATGCCCAAGTGCTTCTTCTCCACTTAAATAAGGCAGACAGCAAACATGAGTTGAGCGAGGAGATCGCTGTGTTGCAGTTTAATTCACTCAAGATTTCATCAAAATCAATTTTACACTGCAGGATGGAAAAACAGGCCTGGGAAATGCGGTGAAAATGTCAGGAGGGACGGGAGCCACGGAATCCCCCTCCCACGTCAGCATTTCAGACGAGTGTGAGAAAGCTCTGTCAGCAGAGTGACTGGGGAGGGATAGGATCAGACAGAGCACCTCGCTGGGTGCAGTTCTCCATCCCTGCATGCCTCGGGTGCTTTACTGAGAGATTCTTCTGTGATTACAGGTGCAGCTGGTGAAAGGCTTTTGAAAAGGAAAGACATTCCTACCAACCTGACAGCAGCAACAGATTTAATTATCCATGCCCAGCTGGGTTTTTTAAGACATCAGCCCTGCAAGTACAGTGGAGGTGAACTATCACAATACTTCCATCGGTGCTGCTCAGCTTGTTTTCATGTACCCAAGGAGCTGCAAAGAAATGATTTTGACTGTAAGCCCTTGAGGGCTAAGATTATCTTTATGGGCTTAGACAAATACACAAACACATTACCAGAGCTTTAAGTCCATCAGAGCTGAAAGGTGAAATAAGTAAAAAGACAAGTACTTTTCCTTGACTTTTAAGTCAAGGTAGGTTTTTTCCTGTTTGATCTACAAATCCAGCCAGACTAAATAAATTCTAAACTGCAAATATTCGTTAAACTTAAAACTCAAGGAACCCCTGGCAACTCTTCACCTGTTTTTTTTAACAATTTTTACTAACTTTAAAGGAAAGCATGTCTGTATTTGGCTTCTTCACAGATTATTTGGCCATCTAACCTAACAAAACACTGCAGTGATACTGTTGATCACATCCAGTTTTGGAAAGCCACGCTGTGTTGAGATGAGTATTTCCAGGCTGTGAGCCATAAAACAAGCCTGTTCCTGCTGCAGCTCATGTGGCTTTAGCTGTGAGCTGGAACGAGGGCAGGCTCACATCCAATGCAAGGTCCCAAAGACACTCACACGTATTTCAAACCAAAAAACCATCAGCTGTGAAAACAAAACATTTGGGGAAACTCCAGTCAGGGAGCAAACTGCCAAAAGAAATTACTCTCTGTTTACGTGGAGCTGTTGCCATTTCTTGTTTTGCTCCGTGGGCTGGCCCAGGGCAGGGACAGGTGAATGCTGCTTCCTGGGAGGCAGTGGGAGCAAGCAAGAGTGACAGGACGGTCCCTTTGCAGCTGAGTGACAGGACGGTCCCTTTGCAGCTGAGTGCCAGGACAGTCCCTTTGCAGCATCCATTGCCATTTCCTTGGCTTTGCTGCGGGGTAAGTTTGCACCCTAACATTGCAGTGCTTGTCCCAATAGACCCCTCACTGTATTCCTGAAGGACATTTTCCCCAATAATCCCATGAGCTGGGTGGGTCCCCAGCACAGTCTGTGCCTCTGGGATTCCTGCAGGGATCACTCCTGTCCCTGATGGCTCAGTGCAGAGCTCTGTGGTGTCTTCACTCACCTGCACATTTACAATTTTCAGTTCAGGTCAGTGCTACACCGAGCAGTTATTTGCAGTCAAGAAGGAGGTGTTAGAAGGGGTGGAAGGCAGATGTGCTGTGTTTATCCAGTACCAGTGATTTCATAACAAGAGTCACAGCAAGTCGTGACTAGATGATCTCAGCTGCCAGCAGCACAGCCCAGGCTGTGTTCCCTCCACTCAGCACTGAACTGAGCCACAGCAATGTTAAACTGCCATGACTAGGAAGAAATGCTTCAGCAATATACATAAAAATATATATGTGTGTATATATATATAAATATATATATATATTGGGGGTTTGGTTTGATTTTTTTTTTGTTTGGGGTTTTTTGGTTTGTTTTTTGGTTGGTGTTTTTTTTTTTTTTTTTTTTTTTTTT
>WAAE01017164.1:234874-262823 GCA_013400495.1 Nicator chloris
TTTTTTTTTTGCCTTTTAAAAACTGGGTTTCAAAAGTCGATACCACATACCTTAAAAACCTTTGTGCTCCTTGGGGCACAAAGGTTCAGTCTGTGAAAGCATTCAGCCCCATGGTGTGACCACTGGCTGACCTTTTTTGCTGGTGCAGGATAAAGCACAAAACCCTTCTGCAGCTACACAGATCTGTCAGCATTGATACTGCTGGGTGAATGAATAGTGTCTTAATCTGAACACAACCTAAAGCCTTTATATTTACTTCAGCTAAAGCTTCCTGCACCTGAACATTTCTGCTCAGAAAATAAGTATCTTGTCTAGGATCACCTAACTCTTACACCCTGCTCACTTTCTCTTATCCTTACAAGACTTTTGCACTCTGGTGTAACAGCTGAGACTCCACCAAAATGCAGAAATTAGGTGAGAAACTTTGGAAGCCAGGTTGGATATTACACCTTCTACCAACACAAAGCTGAGAAAAAGACAGAGGTGAATACAAGATGTTTTACAAGAACTGCAAATTCTCCAGGTCGGTGTAAATACACATTAAACATACATCAAACCTCTGCTCCAGGCTGTCAGAAACAACAAAGTAACCTGACAAGAATTTTGGAGAGCTACATGCTTACCAAACAGTGAACAGGATTTGCTTGAAAAATGAACATTCTCCAAGTTAAGAAAGTGTAATAGCAGGTGTCCTGCAGGCAAAACACGTGTTTGTCTCAACTACAGCAGAACTCCATCTGGGGATGAATGTCATCCAGAGTATTGAAAGCACAATAAATCAAAGTTTTGCTAAGTGCACCAAACCAGGATGACCATACACTGGGAAGAATTAGATCTGCAATATATGCATGTATCTGAATGTCTGTGTGCAGGTTTAGGTAGGAGTGTGCATTCATTCATAGAATAGACCACATCCATACAGGTATGGAGACTTCAGGTCTGGAGCAGCACCATGTTCAAGGATTATCTCATTAGTAGGGGTTTGAAGCAGTCTGTTTCCCATGACATTGCTTCCCTGTGAAAAGAAAGCAGAGGCTTGTCAATGCATCAATAATTCAGTCTTAAAAGCCAGTTCCCACCAAGTGCTCTTCAGGCATGAATTCTTCATAATCTGCCTGGGGGGCTGGGTTCTGGGATTTCTTGCACCTGATGGTCTCCTTGAACACAGGGACACAGTGTGGAAGAAAAGCTGAATAATCTGAATAAGCCAGAGGAGAAATCTGACAAAGAGCCCAGTGTAGCTCTCAGGAGCTCTGAGCTGGCAGAGCTCCCCTTGGTTCACATCTCCATCAGTTTGATGCAGTTTGCTGTCTACAGAAACACCTCCTCAGAAACAGGTGATTCATCAAGCACAGATGCACAAATGTTTGCTTCTTAAAGAAAACAAAGGTAAGTTTCCAGCCCTAAAAACTCCAGTAAGAAGTTCAGAGCTCAGAAAACCACAAGGGCAAGGAACACCAGATGTTTTCTCTTCAGACCTGTGGGGACCTGTCAGCCTGTTGCTCTGAGGAGGGTGCAGCCTTCAGCCAGATCCAGCCCAGAAATCATGAGGTCAGAGGGAACTCTTTTCTCTCTCCATGCACTCCATCAGGGGCAGTGACAAGAGCTCTGGGCCTGTGGAGGCTGTTACAACAGGACTGGCTCTAAGGAGGGACATGAAGAGAACCAGTAAGTCACAAATTTATATGCAGTGGGATCCAGGTGAGCACCAGCAGCTGAAGGGTCACACTGCAGACACATTCTCCACGTGTTGCATGCTTGCAAGTCATGCCTAAACATAGAGCACCACTGAACTGCTTTGTTCACATGCAAATCTGGAGTTAAAACCACTATGTGACCTCAAGGATCAGACACAGCCTGAGTCAGGCCCACAGCAAGCCAGGATTACAAACAAGGAATGCAGCCTACCCTTCAGGCCCCTCTTTTGATTTGCAAAGTGCAAACGAAGCAGAAGTTACTGGGTTTCTCCGACAGATCTTGCCTCTGGAACATTTTTTAAATTTGGGGGATTTCCTGTATTGCTTTTTAAGAACCATACTTAGAGACCCTGGCAGTCAGCTGGCTGGCAATATTGCCACTCTGATTGAAGGAGAGACTTGCAAGAGAAGGAAAGAGGTTATTAAACATATTTTGATGTGCAACAGGTTCTTTTCTGAGTCAGGCTCTGTAAATCACTGCCTCTAACCTTCAAAATGATTCAGTGTTGAAGAAAACTGACTCAACACAAAGAAACTTAAAATCTAAAGCAACATGCTGGGTGGTTGCACCCAGCTTCTCCCAGCTCTTTTTCCTTGTGGCAGACTAAGAGTTAAAATTCCCAAAGGCAACAGAATCAACCTGAACCCCGCAGCTCTGGTGTTGGTCTTGTTCTTCCTGCAATGTTGTTTTTGGTGCTGGGAATCAGAGACCAGCCTCAGGGTCATACTTAGCAGAGATGGAGCATTGGTGATCCATACTCAGATTTAAATCTGGGCTGGCATCAGCACTGGTCCTGTTAGGATGGGAGCCTGTTCCTACACAGCACTCCTGGGGCAGGAAAGGTGGCACTGGTTTGGTGGAGAGAAGGGCATTCCTCTGCGAGCTTAGGCAGATGCAGCAGCAAAACCCACCTCGGGAGCTTCGATTCTGTAATACTGGGGCTTGACTCAGCTCTTTCAAAACAAAAATGTGCCTCCTCAGCAGGCAGGAAGCGGTGCTTGGAAAGGGAGTTTGGACAAACCTTGTGTTCACATCTGCTTCTCTTCATACCAAAAATCTCCTCCTGCCAGCTTCCATCTCCTGCTGCCGTAGCCCAGACGCAGACCCCAGCCCTTCCCCTGGTTGACTCAGACATGCCGAATTCTTTGTGGGAAGCTTCAAAGGGCTTCAGTGCTTTGTCCTGCTAATGAGCTGCAAACATTATCACAGCAATCTCTGCTATCCCCATCCAGCTATTGTGCTCCCTGGAGAATAAATGCCTGTGTAGCTCTGCAAGGCAAGCACAAGAAAACAAACAGATTACTACTATAGATGTTCAGGGCATATCTGATCTGCCATACCTGCACACAAGCGTTTCCAGGACTGCGTGTAATTCTTTCTGAAAGAATCTGATTCACTCTGAATGTGGCCACAGGTGGCAAATGTGAGCCTGCAGGAGGCATGGCAGCCCGGGGAGAGCTGCTGTGCATCTCCAGTTACAGCCTCAAGTGACCCTGAGACAATTTCTGAGCAAGGAAATAGGAAATGAGTATAATAAATAGGCTATGGATGGGGTATTTATAAAATATTTCTAACTTCCTCCCTATTAATATCTTGCAAGGACAACGAAATTGCTGTTTTGTAACCAGCTGCAAAAACGGGCTCTAAAGAAGCATCCCTTGCTTGTGGACACTGTATCAGTTTTAAGAGATAGAAACTGAACTGCACCTCTTCCATTGACAGAGGGGCCGTGGTGGTAAATGTTTCTTAAGAAGGCAGGTTGAAGAAAAAAAATAAAGTTATTTACAGAGCTGAGCACTATTTGGGTATTCACTCCCAACAACTCTTGGGCAATCCTAATAACCCTTCTGTCTGGATTTGTGCCAGCACTTCATTGTCTTCTGTTATCCTGAATTTAAATAAAATCCACGTATCTATCAGCAATAGCAGAACAGAAGCAAACATGATGAGCTCTGCTCAAATAAAGATTGCATTTTCACTCTCCATTCTCCAGTTTCAGATGATGACAGTGAGTTCAAAGGTCTCTTGTTAAAAATGCACACCTACCCCACGACATTCACAGCCAAGCCAGAGGTGCTTCCCCTCTCAGGTCCACTCTGAACCTCTGTCAAAGGTGTTACATGGGAGAGGGATCTGTTTCCCTGCATAAGGCTGATGTCCTTTACACAGCTGGGTGCTGGCAGGGAGTAAAGTCAGCACATTTTTGACATCTGGGTGGGAAGCTGAGGTGGAAGGAGGTGTGTGAGGGACTGACCCACCCGTGTGAGGGACTGACCCATTTTCCCAGCCTGTTCACTAAAGGGCAGCTCAGGCCACAGCCTTGGATGGGATTTGTCACCCTGCCCTGCACCTCCTCACCTCTGAAGGAGGTCAGCAAAACCCTCTGTGTGACCACACTACAAACCTGTCTGGGGAAGTGAATTTCTCTTTCAAACACAGTGAAGAGAAGTGGGAGCTGTAAATGGATTTTGTCACTGGGATGGTCAAAGCACCAATTCAGGGAAGCTGCTGGTGGTTTCTCTGGAGCTGTGTCTGAGGTCTCACCTGGCACAGGCTGTCCTCATGCCTGGAAGGCACTTCAGGATGTGGCTGGTAGCAGAAAGAGAAAGCAGGTTCAACTGAGGCTCTGTGGGCAACTCCCTTCAGAGAACGTTGAAGCTAAACATGAAACTGCTAGGAACAAAGAAAAGGAAAACAAAAGCAACGATAATCTCACTGGAGGAAATAAGCATTGTGCTTCTCATAAAAACTGTTTTTTCCCCAAAATGATTGTTACACAACAGGCAGGATTTTCCCCACTAATCTCTTTGACAGGAGAGTTTCAGCAGCCTGAAAGCACTTATTAAAAATTTATGGCAGGGGTGATGAGAAAGCCATTCATGGACTCTTTTCCTTTAAACTATCAACTCTGCAAAAGCCAGTGCCTGAAGATGAGTCAGATCCAACCTCTGCACTGACAAAAACACTCTGGAGTAGCTAAGGCTGATGCTGGATGGGCAGCTGAGCCCTCCTCATGGCCAGGGAAGGGTTGTCCTCACCCTGGCACTGGCTCCCACCTCTCCTTGCACTGCCCTGGGCTCGTGGGGTCTTCACTGAGCCAGTCCTCCTTGGCAGCCCAGTAGAGAACTTTCTGCTGTTTTGTGGGAATAATGAGCTGTACTGGCTCTGATGAGCACCAGAGCTGATCCAAGGTGAGCAGCAAGACCATGGAGTCAGGAACAAGGCTGGAAGAAGGCAGAAGTGGAGCTTTTTTCCTTTGAAAAGGGATGAGCACATCCAACACCTCACTGCATCTCCTAATCCTCACTCCCCATTTGTGCTTTGTCTGGGTAGATGGGGATCAGATCCTACCCAATTATCACATCCTGCTCCTGCCACTGCCACCAACGACACCAACAGAGGGGGGGAAGTTATTTTTGTGAAGCCATATCATCATCTCCTGGTGTTTTCCTTTCACAAAACTGCATCTGCATCATTAAGGTCCATTTTTTACAATTAAGCCCTTGAGTCACACACCAGGACAATCTCTGTGCTGGGAATGGCTCTCTGCTGCCAGGGTGAGTGATATTTCTTCTTTAGGTGATTAAGGACCTAATTGTCCCAAATATGCTACTGGACAGGAGCCTTAGAGAAGACAAGGAGATCAAGTTCACCTGCCTCCAAAAGTCATAAAAAGGGACATATTACTTTAAGCCAAGGCAAGTCCCTTGGTTATTGTTTTAATTAAGTCAGTCATGGAGGTATTTTTGCAATCTAACTGTGCTGAAGAACTATTTGAGTGGCTGATTGCAGTCATCAATTATTTTTCAAGTGCCCTTTGGTGATAATTCTTCCTAGCTATACAGAAATTACTTTTGCATTTATTCTTTTAATGTAAACATTCTGTTGCAACAGTTCCAATTTTTTCTTATCCCAAACCCCACAAATCCTTACCCAGCTTAACCAGTATACACCCAAATCCCAAAATCATCCAGGAGACTAAAGAAGTGCAAAATCTTACCCAGTCAGGTAATATTGGCATGCAACACAGACCTCAGGCTGTACTCCTGCATATCTATTAATGTCCATGCAGCTTTCATAAGGGCCCAAACATCTTCCCCAGCCTTCTCCATGGCAATCTCATGCACTGATTCTGCCAAAACAAGTTTCCAACACTCATGATTAAAAAGTTTTGAAATTATTTTACTATTGCAAAATATTTCACAGGCAAGTCTGGATTCCTTTAATATCTGGGCTTATGTTTAACCCCCCACCACATACTTCCTTCTATTTCCAGTCTTTCCTCCTTCACCGTAAAATCTGATTTTTTTCTTTTCCTTATTACATCTACAAATCTTTATAAACTTAAAAAGGTCACCTATATCAAGGTGATGTCATCATATGGCCATTTTCTTTGGCAGAAAAACTGTTTTAAGTGTTTCCTTCCATTCTTCTCTGCCCTTATGCAGTTTGTTGTGATTTTAGCTGTGCCCTTGTAGACGTTTGGTGTTGCTGCTGTGAAAAAACTCCCAGAAAACCCAGAACCAACACAAAGCTTTTAAGAAGTGGGGGTTTTACCCTTCCTCTGTGGCCTGTCTTTGCACAGGTGTCCCACTGACCACTGTCCTGGTCCAGCACAGCACAGGCAGGGCAGGCCACGCTCTGTAAAGGACACCTTGGGACAAGTGGCTGCAGGGGGCTCTGGGGGGTTCAAGGCTTGCCTGGCTCCTCTGCAGACCTGGGGACAGAGGGGATTTGCAAAGCCTCAGAGCCACTGCAGGGCCCTTGGGCTCACCCTTCGTGCCACCTCTGGCAGCCTCTCCCTCCCTGGTCGTGTCTCCTTTTCCCAGTTCAGAAACTGTGGCTACACCAAGGACAGTGCAGAACTTGAGGGGGTTGTGATTCCAGCTGTACAAAGACCCAACAACCCTGAAAGTCCACCTGGAATCCCCATCCAAAATGAAAGGGATTCCTGGATCCTGTGCACTCTGGTCTGAGGACAGGAACAATGAAGGATGATACTTTGATAAGGGTCAAAGCACCTCTCTGCAATCTCATTCCTTACAAGTGTTGACATCTTACGTTTTGTTTTCAGATGGCCTTTATTTGCATTGCCTCAATCACCTTTCTGGTTAATGGATTACTTAAAAACTCTGTGACCAGAGCAGTAGTTAATCTGCTGATATTGTCTTGGTGTTCAGACAAATAAGAGTAATGACTGACCAAAGTTGAAAACACAAGCTGGGAATGTTTTGTCTGCTAAGATATGAAAAAGTCTCCAGGGTTTGTTTGGTGGAGTACTCCTGTAATAAGTTACATCTCAGGGCTAGCTAAAAATTAATGGAAAAAGACAAGTGCTGTGGGTTACCCAGAGCAAGCAAATTGATTGCTGTGTAGCAATCACTAGCTCTTAAACCAGTGGGGGTTTTTTAAAGAAATGTTGTGTTCTCTACTTTAAGATTTTTCACGTTAGATATTTATTGTCAGGAGCCTTTTCCAACTTCCTTTCCAAGTAAATAAGGAAATCCTGCTTCAAAGAGCAGGGAAGTGTTTGTTATATGAGTTTTATTCCCAGACACTCGAGTTCTTGTTTTGCCAGTCAAGGTTAGCTTGAGTTTAAGTTGAAAATCAGTGAGGAAAAGCAAAAAAAATCTTGGTCCAAGAGTAAATATACTGCAGCTCGATGAAGTACACTGCAGTTTGCTTTTAGTTAAATATTGTTATCGTTATAAATATCTTTTTTCAGTTAAATATTACACAAGTTTGGAGTAGGAATGATGAAACTGAAATGCATGCTGATCCAGGAGACTGCTTTGCTTTCTATTCTTCCTTGAGTTCTTTCTGTTTACTGAGTTTCAGAGCCGTACAAGCCCAAGGAAACATCTTGAATCCGGCAAAATCTGCCATTTGTTATCAGCTCCAGATCAATGCAGTCTCTGTTCTTGTGGCAAACTGGCCCTAGAGCTGTTTCAATGCTCTCTTTGGCAGAAGAATATTGGGGAATTTCTGCTCCCTGCCCTGTAATGACCCATTTTCAGGACAGAGGGCAAATGCCTTCACAGTTAGGTGTCACTGAAAATACCCACTGGTCACCAAAGATGCAGATACACAGAATTCTAACATGATGTCTGCAACTGACATTTTTACAATACCTTTATAACATAAAGCACGTGTATTGTTTATCACCACCGTGATGTGATTGGCATATTCACCACGGCCAAGGTTTCCTTTCAGCTTTGCTCCAACCAACTGATAACCCAGCAATCTCCACCAGTAATTTAAGTTCCTCCTGTCTTGCAGGGGTTCCACTAACTCGTGTTTCCTGCTCACGAGCCTCTGGACAGTCTGGCTAACCCTGACTCACTTGGCTAGTCCCTGAGCCAGCCCCCCTGAGTTTACAGCTGTCAATCTCAAAAGAACCACATTCCAGGTGGTGCAGGTACCCCCACACTTGAAGGATTTAAAAGTGGTTTTTGCCACTCCCAGAAATTCCCCCCATGTCCCTCACTCAGGGTAAAATAGCCACAACATTCATGGCTGTATTGTCTTGTTCTTCCCTATTTTTTATACTAATCATAGAGGATGGAAGACTGAGCAGAGGGGTTTTTCTAGCTACTGGCATGAAGTCTTTCAATAGCCATGAATGAAAGAGTGGAAGAATCTTTGTGTCTTACAGTAGTATGTAGTGAAATATGCAGCACTTGATCAATCATCCCGGAGCTGGATCCACATGCTATGGATCAGAGCAGTCCATGGTGTTTCCCAGGGTCTGTGCCACTCCTCAGAACAAAGCAGCCACCAGGCAGTCCCAAAGCCTCCACAGCAGCAGGACACAAAGCAAATAAGCCCAGGAAGTGCCCACACAGCAATGGGTATCACCTGCTGTGTCACGGTGATGCTCTTGCTGCAGATGAGCAGCTGCAGGTACACACAAACCCCTTCCCCACTCCCATTAGTGTGCTCTCATGAGGGCTGTGCTGATAGAAATGCAAAACCCACACATCCTCAACACAGATTAAACATGTCATAGATGAAACCAAACTATGACAGCAGGAAAACAGATTCTCCTGGACGTAACCAAGAATTTAATTCACTCCATGGTGTTTTCAATGACAAGAGAAGACACAGAGAGAACTCATCCAATTAATCCATCATGTCCTGGTTTGCCAGGAAGAGGGAAGAGGCTTCATGGAAGTACAAACCATCCCCACCTGCTTCTCCCCAGTTCCTCTACACCCACAGGAGTTTGCTGCCAGCTGGGAGAGCACATCTGAGCAGAGCCCTGGACGTGATGCCAACAGCACAGAGGACTGTGAATGGCAGATTCCCTCAGCAAGGAAACAGAAATCTCCTTCATTTCTCTACCTACAGCCTTGTTACTGATTTTAATCTGTCCCAGGAGGAATCTGTAGCCCAGGTGAAGATGAACCGTTGTGTGACAGATGCTTTGCTGAGAAGAAGCCTCAAAAAAAAAGTAATTTCTCTGCATACACAACTGGCACCCTAAAGAGAAATATTTGTCTTCCATTTTCAGTGGAGTTTAAAAGCACTTGCCTATGGTAAAGAAAATCAAATTTCATGCTTCAAGGCTTAAGATGATTGCATAGTAAGGCTTTGCTGTGTGCCAGGGACAATTCTTCCTCTTTCTGAAATGTTGTGGAGGCAGATGGATGTGTTATGGATCTCCTCCCAGCTCCCTCCAGAGCTGAGACTGCAATGAACCTATTTCAACATTATCACTTCGTTAGTATAACACAGAGAAAGACTTAAGAGCATCTATAAACATTCCCTTTGCTCCCCTAGCCAGGGAGCATCATCTAGTGCTTCACACAAGACTGGTTGTGTAATAAGGGAACAGACACATGGGCAGGTCCAGCTTTGGAATCTGCAGTAGAAAGGAGTTGCTGCTACTTCAGGGATCTCTGGGGAATACAGGAAAGCAGAGTCATGCATCCCTTACAATGAATACATACATTATTGCAATTATAAAGTCATTTAAAGTCGTTTCAATTATTCCAAAATGATGCATTTAGAAACTTTTCTTTAACCTAAATCTCTCACTCCAAGACAAACAGAGATGTTGAAATACGAGACCTCTCCATCAGAAAGAAACTCTCCGTTGTGGGACTACAAATCATAATTAAAACAATGACAAGGGAATGATTTGTGTTAAAAAACCCCACTGTGAGAAGGAATCGTGAGTCAGGGCACCTTAGTGAGACCAACTGTATCCATGCAGTGAGTAACACGTGGGTCCTTTCCTGGGATGTGCCTGGTGACCATCCCTGGTGCCTGGAAGCTGAAGAAGTGTTAGGACAAGGGGGAGTGGCTTCAAACTGAAAGAGGACAGATTTAGATGGGATATTGGGAAGGAATTCTTCCCTGTGAGGGTGGTGAGGCCCTGGCACTGGGTGCCCAGAGAAGCTGTGGCTGCCCCTGTGTCCCTGAAAGTGTCCAAGACCAGGTTGGAAGGGGCTTGGAGCAACCTGGGATAGAGGAAGGTGTCCCTGCCCTTGGCAGGGAGGTTGGAACTGGATGAACTTTATGATCCCTTCCAACCCAAACCATTCAGTGATTTTATGCTACCAAATCTCTCAAAGAGAGACTTCATAATGAGCCCTCATAAAGGACAATATACTTTTGGAAGTGCCCCTATATAACTGACAAAAAGTTAAGAACAAGCTTAAAATATATACAGTATATTAACAGGCAGAAGGTATTTATTTAATAAATATTAAATAAGTATTTATTAAAATACTTATTAAGTATTTTCTTAACCAAAGTTAAGTATTTTCTTAACCAAAATGGAGAGATCCAAAGTTAGATCTGGAGTACTGTTTCTACAGCACTTATGGATGTGATTGTGGCATGTTCATGCACAGATATTGCCTGCTCTTTTTATCAAAACCACTGCTTGGGGCAGTAAAAGAGAGGTCAGGTCTGACTAATTTAATTCATAGGTGTGTTTTGGGCCAGCCAAACCATTGCAGTTGTTTGTGTAACACCACAGGCCAAAGGGGTATTGCAGTGATGAACAGATCCTGATCCCCTGACAGTACAAATCACAATGAACTCACAGGTCTGAGATGGTTTGCAACTGACAGCAAAACATGAGGCTGGAATCTGGCACGGGGACCACGAAGGAATGAACAAAGCCCAGGAGCCAGATGTGACTGTCCAGCACATGTGCAGGGCTAAGGGCCACACTGCAAGGTTAACCCTGTGCTGGCCACAGGCTCCTTGTGCCGGCTGAACTGGGGGGCTCGGCAGGGGGAGGCTGTTCATGACCTGTGCCCTGAAGCTGAGTGTGGCAGTGCCCCAGGGATGAACTGGGAGGCTGCAGAGGTGGGCAGGGACTTCCCCTTCCCTTCAGGAAGGAGAGGAGACAGCAATCTCCCACTGTGCTCTCAGAGCCAAACAGTCAGCGGCTCCACGGTGGGAACTGAGAGCTGGAGTAGCAAAGCCCAAACCAAGAGCAGCATTCAGGTGTCTGCTGGGGGGAAGGAGGAACAGCTTCATTCCCTCTCTGCAGCTGCACACTGTAATTACTTGCTGAGACGATAAACACGACCCTCTTTTGCTGCTCAGCAGAGAAATCAAAGTTAAGAACGGCTGCGTACCAGAAAGCTCTGCTTTGTCTGCCGTGGAAAACATCCTCTCTGGAAACATCTTCATCACCCCCATCACTGCAATCACTGACGAATGGGAACTGAAGGACTTTTTCAAGTCACTCTTCCTTCATTTTTACACGTTTTCAGAGCCATTTTACATTCCTACTGGTCACACTGCTGGGGGACAATTGTGGCAGGTCCCCTGCCAGGAGTTTCCTTGACATGCCAAGTGACACATCCTAAGTCCACAGGACAGATTAAGGTTTATCTCTAATTAAATGGCTCAACGAGTAAGCTTTAATAGGATGAAGGAGCCAGGAAGTATCAGAGGTTTTACTGGAGAGATGCCCTGGTCTGGCACTACACAAATGCACATGACTTGGTTCTGTTTAAAACCATGCTAACACCATTCCTTCCCACCAGTGTCAATGCCCCAGCTTTACTGTGGCAAAATTTCATCAAAACACTCATTATCAACCCTTGGAACCTTTAAACCAAATTATTTTAAGTATAAAGTTATGCTTATTAGAGACAAAAATTAATTCTGGAAAAGTGAGCGTTGAAAGCAGCAAAGATTTTCCAGTGCATTCAATGCTGGAAATGGTTGGAGTTTCACTTTTGGAATACCCTGTGTCAGTGTGGAAACTTTATCATTGTGTAATGAAATTTTCAGATCTCAAATCTTCAGAAAGATAGTGAAGTCATAATTTTTTGAAGAGATGGATTTGGGTGTGTTTTTCCCATTGCTTTTTTCAAATCATACTTCATTAATTTTGCCTTGCAAGACTGGCACTAATTGAACAAGTATTAAATCAGAAATACCCATGGCGCCTTTAAAATGATGGGTCAGGGAGACACAGACCATGCCTGGTAGAGGGCAACAAAATGAGTATATGGGTGCTGAAAAAATCTTTCCTCAATTGGTATGAAAAGAATTCTGTTAAAGGTTGTAGGGTGAGGAGAAAGCCATGAAGGGGCCAGAAAAAACACAGAATCCAAACCAACGCCTGATTGTGAACAAGAGTGCTCTGTAGTGCCGTGGCTCTTTCACTTTTGTTTCTATTCTTTTTGAAAGGAAACCCCCTCAAATGAGATAGGACTTCCTTAAACAACTAGAATGAATAGCCACAAAAACTCCCTTCAGCGACAGGGATCTTCATCTAAGTTAGCTTCCCACTTTTTAACTGATTCCTTACATGATTCTCTCAGATGAAATTTCGTTCTTAGGAATTTAGGAACTGTGACAAACAAAGCAGAAGGAATCCAGAGTGTCACATCACAGAAAGAAGTCATAGGAGGGGACCATGAGCTCACTTTTGAGAAGATGTTAATCTTTCCTGAGAAGTCATAGGAGGGGACCATGAGCTCACTTTTGAGATGTTAATCTTCTCCATCTGACATTTGTGTTGGAATTACACAGATCTGAACTGTTTTGGCACACAGATTGAATGTCTCAAAGAGCCAGACAAGTCAACTATCTGCTGCCACGTTGAACAGGGATTGGGGGATTATTTTGCTACATTATGATGGAAGAAAAAACAATTAATTTTCCTCTATTTGGATGAATACAAGGCAGTTACGCCTTCTAAAGATGACCTCAATAGTCAGGGGAGATTAAGAGATCTTGATTTTAATTTTCCCCTGTAATTATACTGAGAACTCCCACTCGTATCCTGGCATTCAGGTTGCAGGTGTTGAGCAGGAGCCAAAATTTCATCCCATCCTGCTGCCAACAGCCTGGCAGTGACTTGATTTGGATTTGAAATCCCAGTTTTCCATGGCTGCACAGTCGGCAGAAGTGCTGCCTCTGCTGATTTAAAAGTATCAGCAGATAATTATGGATTTGCTTATAACCCAGTCTGTATGAGGTGAAGGTGTCAGAACCCCAGGGAAAGGTAATGGACACACCCTAAAGCATGGACATGCCTTTGGAAAACTTCTGTCTGGGCAGAACGGTTTGGAGAAAAGCTTGCAAGAAGGAGCCTTAGAGGTTTGAAAACCAACCATCCAAACCCCAAAGTGCCATCAGATAAAGAAAGATCAAAATGTACCTGAAGTCCATGTACTGTGGCAATAACTGTGAAGTGGCCAGGGTGCAGAAGCACTGGTAGCACTGGGAAGGAGCTCCTGGAACCAGTTACTGGCTCAAAAGCACCTTTCTGTGATGTACCAGCTCTACAGGAGAAGCTGCAGAGGATAGGACGTGGATGGCACAGCTCAGGAAGGACATGGACCTATTGGAGTGAATCCAGATGATGCTCAGTGGGCTGGAGCACCTCTCCTGTGAAGAAAGGCTGAGAAAATTGGGTTTGCTCAGCTGAAGAAGACTCCAGAGAGTCCTCAATGCAGCCCTTCAGTACTTGAAGGGTATATGTATTATAAAAAAACATGGGGACAGACTTTTTAGCAGGGCCTGTTAGAACAAGGGGCAACAGTTTTAAACTGAAGGAGCATCGATTCAGATTAGGTATAAGAAAGAACTTATTTACAATGAAAATACTTTTACACTTAGGGTGGTGAAAAACCGGCACAGGTTGCCCAGAGAAGCTGTGGATGCTCCATCCCTGGAAGGTCTAAGGCTCTGGTCGAAGGCCAGGTTGGACCTGGGATAGTGGAAGGTGTCCCTGCCCATGGCAGGGTTGGACGAGCTAAACTTTAAGGTCCCTTCCAACCCAAACCAATCTGCGATTTTAAGATTCTATTACACAACATGAATTCAGGAAACTCCGTGCCTCTCTGCGCGCATAACCAGAGCCTTAATGTCTTTACAAAACCAGCTTCCACCGTTCTCTGGTGCCAAACTCCCGGAGAGTTTGCTGGGAGATGCTCCAGCAGCGCTGAGCAGCGCCCGCACATCTCAGCAACGATGCGGCACTTCGGGGAGGCGGAGAACGCGGCGGCACCCGCGAGGAAAGCCCGGGAGGGCAGGGCGGGAAACCAGGCAGAGGCCGGAGGGAAAACAAGCAGAGGAGGGCAAAAACAGAGAGGAGGGCTAGAACAGGGAGGAGGGCTAGAACAGGCAGGAGGGAGGGTCCGGCCGAGGGAAGGTCCCTCCGCCCCGCCCCGCCCGCTCCATCCCCCGGCGGGGCGGGCTGAGCGCGGCGGCCGCCGGGGGCTGCATTCACCGCGGGACAGCGGCCGTGAGCCCCCGGAGCCCCCAGGCCGGCCCTGCCGCCCCAGCCAGCCCCACCATGCTGCCGGCGGGCGGCCCCAGCCCCGCGCAGACCTGCGGGGCCGTGCTGGTGGCCGCCGTGCTCCTGCAGTCCGTGTGCGTGGCCGTCACCTTCCTCTACTTCACCAGCGAGCTCCGACAGGTCTGTGCGGGGGCTCGGCGGCGGGGGGGACCCCGCGGTCCCCGATGTGTCCGCCGGGACGGGCCGGCTCGGTGGGCGGGGGCCGTGGAGCTGCATCCCTGGGCTGGGCTGGGCTGGGCCCCGCGCCCCCGGACAAAGAGCTCCGCTCCGCTTTGTCCGCAGCACGGCCGGGCCGGGGGTGTGCGCCGGGAAAGGAGTTCAGAGCCGGGGCAGCTACAACGTGTCAGACTGGAGACAACAAAGTTCTGCGCTTTTGCAGGAAATGTGTTTCCCATTAGAGCGCAAATTCGCCGTCTCATCACTTTTGCGGTGCGGGAGGGCCGGGTGGAACAGGCGCTGTCAGCTGCGCAGAACCGCCGAGGAGCACTGGGGAAAGCTCAAGTGCCTCGTAGATGCATCCTGTAGCGCAATACGTGGTTTTAAGACTGTGACTAATCCTAAAGGAACTGCACCAGACGGCAAACACCGCTGAATTCCCCCGACTAACTAGTAAAATTCCCATTGTATAGTCTAGATGCTTTGGTCTCCTTGCAGCCACCCTTGAGGCCTGCCAGCTGCTGCATAACTCTTCCCTCTTCTTGCAAAAGATCATTTGCGCTCCAAGAAAGTTGAATGTAGGTGATAGTCCCCTGTGTGTGGCCCTGCTTTTCAAGGACCCTTGTTACTCAGGGTTTCCATGAGTGTCTCACCCCAAATTGACTGTCCTGCTGTAAGTTGTGCCTGGATGTTGCTGCTCCTGGCACACAGGTAAACCTACCTGCAGGTAAGTGTTGTGTACATCTACAGCTTCAGAAAGTATTGCACAAATGTAAATTCCTATTGTATATATGCGCTCAGTAATGCATGATTAATTACATTATAAATAATAACAACGTAGATATGCATATTATGCTATATATGCATTTATTCCACGTTAGATTCAATAGGTGGAGTCTTCTGAGATGTCAGAGTTCTGTGTGAGGCAGTGTGCAGTTTTCTGCAGTAGGAGCCAATGCTTATACTTTCAAAATTTATAAAACAGATTTTCCTGCTGAATTTATAGCTGTGGCTGTCCAATAAGGGAGTCACAGAAGTGTGCTGACTTTATGAAATCAGGTTACATGATTGCTAATGAAGAAAAACATATAAAGGCATCCTCATTTCCTCGATGCATGCAGTCCAGAGTCCCTTGCTAACAAACGTGCCAATCCCAGTAATTAGTAACCACACTTATCTTTTCCTTCCTTCTATTCAAACATGTACACCTGGGACACAACCACATCCCAGGGACTTGCCCAAAATACAACTCACATTGTTATTGTGAAAAATGACAAGCTTGCATTTGTTGTGAAGGGATAAATCTGTCCAAACTGAAGTTGTGCTGGGCTGCAAACAAAGGTTGCTGGCTCTGGAGGGGGTACCTTAACCACATATTCCTGCATGTGCCATCTGGTGCACAGTAAACAGGGAAAAACCTTGTCTAGACACAGCCTGCCACCCCACATCCACGTGGTGTATGTGGAATAAATCTCTGTAGATAAACTATCATTTTTGTCTGCACGCTTTTCTTCCCTTTGTTTGTTCACAATACCTGCGTTTCTACACCTTCACCAAATTATTGTGGCTGCACAGGCTGCAGGTATTTCTATCTTTACAAAAAGCGTGCTGATAACTAGCAGGGTTTGTCCACTACAGCTGTAGTAACCTGATTGGGACTGGGAGTATGACATTGTTTAACAGTTTTGCTTTAAGAGGAAGTACCGAGACAATAAAGTTCTTATGCTTCAGGATACAGGGCTGAAAGGAAAACAACCTCAGGCTTCCTTCTGTTTCAAAAACAGTCCAGGAACCACATAGGAGAGAGGCTCTACAAGATAAGATTCCTGCAGGAGTTGTGTCCTCAAAGGGTTCAGTGCTGCAGATAAACCTCATTTGAGGAAATCTTACAAGAGAAATTCCAGACCCTCAGTTCCATAATGTGCTGCTGCAAGGTTGCATTCCCTGAGATTTCAAACTGCAGACACAGCAAGGTTCCAGTGCCAGGAGAGTAAAGCTGTTCTGGGGAACAGTGAGCACTAAGGTGGACACAGAGGCACAGGACTGTTTGCTCCCAGATGGGAGGGCAAAGCTGGGAGCTGAGCTGTGACAGGTCTGAAAGAGAATAAACACTAACCACACAACTTGCCTGTGTTGGGCTTTTTTTCCTTAAACTCGTCAAACTGCCTTTTTTTTTTTTTTTTCTTAAACTCGTCAAACTGCTTTTTTATAGAAGCTCATTGTATAGTTAAATCAGTCAGAGCCTGTAGTTTTACCTCAATGAGCACATAATATTAATCACTTTGAGTTCTTGAAATCTGATTTAAAAATACCACTGTACTCCTTGGCAAAGACACAGAAACTCTCACAAACACTCATAGTGAGGGCCCCTTTTCCTTCTGCTGCTTACAAAATACATGATTTCAAGTATTAGCTGAAGCTCAGAGGAATTTGCTGCTGCAAACTGAAGGTGGGACTTGGAGGAGGTGAAATCTCCTCCCCCTGTAGCAGAAAATCTCTTCCTAAACGCCTTTGTTTTCTAACAGCCAGGAAAAGCATGGAGTCTGAAGCAGGAAATCCACTTTTTTGCTTTCAATACCCCAGTCTGAAGGACAGCTAAAAACTGATACTTGTAGAAAAAAATGCAACTGTTTAGCAAGCCAAACCAAGCTTCTTTAACACAACAAAAAAGTGAAATTTAAATGCTACTACCAGGATTCCATCTGAATGCTTTGCATGTTTCTTGCTGTGAGTTCCCCCTGTGCTTTGCTGGCTCCACAAGCCTGACCAGTCTGTAGCTGATGCAGCAGGAGCCCAGTTCAAAGCAAACAAGGGCTGCTCTCCTGTCCTGTGCTCCCACATTAACCAACAGCGCCAGCTGGAGTCTGCAGGGAGCTTGGAGGGAGCTTTCCACTAGGAAAACTCCCAGTCAGATGCCCTTGGAGCCAGAAGGAGTTCTGCCAATCTCTTCAATCTTAGCAGAAGAATGTTTTCTCCATGGCTAGAGAATACAGATAGATATTTGGTATTTTCATGTCAAAACCATCTAGCATTATAATTTTATTTGGACTCAAATGTTGTTTCAGTTGTCTGGACTATTAGGACAAATGCTGTGAGGAGAGACCCCAGACTGGATATGGGGAGGATATGGTACATATATAACAGAAAAGGTCTGTTTTATAAATGCAATTGGCTGAAAAGACAGAATAGAAAATACTTCTAAGTTCTAGTATTTGATTTCATTCTCAATAATTTGTTTAAAAAACAATCTTGTGCAAAAGAAATGTTTCTAATGCAGAACGAGAGAATCTAAAGAATCTCCAGCATCAGGGATTTGGATGTTGAATTTTCACAAAAGCTATTCAGTCGAATACTGGGTACCAGATTTATGTCCATGGAGATAATGCAAGCATATTTTTGCATGTGAGGTATGCCTTCATATTTAAAATGTCAGATCAAGATGAATTAAATCCTCCTGTTGTTCATATAGCCCTACTCGCACCATACCAGTGAATGCTTTAGGGAAAGGAAAGTGTGTTTCTTAGCACTTAGTGAATGTAGTGACATGCCACAGCTGCAAACACATGGATGAAGGATCCTGGCTTTTCCCTCTGCTGCAGCTCCAGGACTCGTACTCCAAGAGTGGCATCGCTTGTCTCACCGGGGAGGAGATCGGAAATTCCATCCAAAACCTGGATCTCATCGAAGGCGAAGACAGAGAAGCTGATCCCTGCTGGCAAGTAAAGTGGCACCTGGGAAAGTTAATTAAAAAGGTATTTGGGAACAGTGTGCTGGGTGATGTTACAGCTGAAGGAATGCTAATAGCAGAATAAAGGAGGCTCAGGTTGTTTTATTGCAAAGCAATTGTCAGGCCACAGCTCCAGCTGCAGAGTGCTGGCACTGAAGCAAAAGGAAAAACAGCCCATAAAAGTGGTTTCACTGCATTCAGGAAATAATAAAGCAAAGACTATCAGCTTTTGCTAAGCAAATTCCAGTGGTGGGTTGGCTTGTCTGAAATACCTCAGGGCAAAGGGTTTCTACCTGAGCATATAGATAAAGGTGCTATCAGAGCTGTCTCCCTGTTTGGAAATACAGGGAGACTGGAGAGAGAAAATGAGATTAAATGTAACACAGGGAGAGGTACAAAGGTGCCTAAGGAGTGGTCCAGTCATGAGCTGTGTGATGCAGGAAAGAGCAAGTGAGCACACAGCATCAGGGACAGCACCTTCCCAAAGAGCACCTCCTGCATGACTTACACACAATACACATAATTCTGGCTACAGAGAACAGAGTCAGTCTGGCTGAACAACCACAGAGGCCAAAATCTTCTGGAATGGCTTGCAAAATCCCATCTCCAGCACACAAACAAGTTCATCCATAGAAATTCTCTTCTGGCTGAAATTTCCTGGCAAAAACAGATCTTGCAGTCCAAAACAGATTCTCTGTTTGTGTTCAGAGATCTCGGCTCCTTTGGTGGAAGCTCTGCCAGTGAAGTCCCTGAACTTCTGCACAGAGAAAGCATTGTTTTAGTTGGTGGATGTTTACACATCTAATGTACCTGACTGTTTAGGAAAAGGTAGCCTGGGTGCCAGAAATAAGTTACAATTATGATAATACTACTGTTACTATCCATCTATTAGGATAGGTGGATAAATAGAAATGTGGCAGGACAAAACCCATCAATAATTGGCAATACAGGCCTTATTAGCCACCCAGGTAAATCAATCATCACCACACTTGCTGCTGCTGCACCACTGTCCATACCAAACTGGTTTGTTTCAGCAGTCAACAGTTATGAGGGGGGGAATGCACAAAGTAAAATATGCTGGATTAAGAGCTTAGAGAGATAGGTAGAGGTATGAAAATAAATTAATTTCTTAGATCTAAGACCTTGTAATTCACACTGCCAAGTATTCTGCAAATGGAAGCTGGTGCTTCTCTTATTTGAGAGAAGCATGAGATTTGGGTTTTTCAATAGACATATGCCTGAGCTCTTGAAAATGTTTTCCCATGTCTTTCATTACCTAAAAGATGTAAACATAGAAATTCTTTATTACAACAAACTAATGGGTGCCTTTTTTGGTTTCCTATTTGTTTGTTGATCAAATCCAGACTCCCCTTTATTCATGAGTAAAAAAAGGTGTGTCTCTTTGTGCACCTGTCAGCCCCAGCTGCCAAGCTAATTCATTGTCACTGTTTGTTGGCAGATGATGTCCAGAAGCTACGAGGAAAACATATCTGCAATCAACGGTATTGTAATAATTTTATTATCTGTGGTAAAAAGGAGCCACTAGTGGCACTTGATGTGTAATGTCTTGATTTTTTAAAAGTGCAGAAAAGTGACTAAGATCTTGTACTGGCATCAAGTCATCAAAAAATTATTACTTATTACTAGAAGGTAAATTTACAGGAGCCAGAATTACTGTCAAGTGGTTAGAGCAAGGTAACCAAGCTGGATGCAGAGGACTCAGCCTCTAGAGCTCAGTCCCGTGTGTTATGGGGGATGTTTAAAAAGCCCTCCCAGTACCCCAGCTCCTGGAACATGCAGCACAGAGCTGCAGAGATCAGTTAAGGAATAGCTCTGCTGAAGATGCTGGGGGAAAGCATTACAACCTCCAAGTGGAAATTCACAGGGAGATTAGGAATACTTAACCATAAAATTGAGTCCTATGGGTTATTTTGTCTGTTGATAACTTGAAGGCAGAGGGAGAAGAAGAAGGAGAACAAAGAGGCCCATCCAGACATTTCACGAGCACAAGTGAAGCGGAATTTGAGCCTTACCAGCCAATAATTAGCCATCAGTCTACGACTCAGTCAATTAAAAATGACATACCTATTCCTTAAAATCGAGCCAGGCAGAAGAGATGTGCTTTCTACAGTCCTTGCCCCTGACGTGGGGTTTCTTTTCCCTTCTAGTGGAGAGGACTCTGACGCTGCCGCACGCGGAGGGGCAGCAGCCGCGCGGTGCCGCGCGCAGGATCGCGGCACACCTGACGGGCAGCAGCAGCAGGAGGAGCTCCCTGTCCCCTCGCAGTAAGGAGAAACCCTTAACAGCAGCTGGAGACCACAGAATTCATTGAATTACTCCCCCATTGCTAGCCTCGTGCTTACAAAAACCTTGGAATGCTTGTGTCGAGTTAGTGGTAGGAAACAAATCGTCTTGTCCCAGACACTGGGTTTTTTCTGCTAATTCTCACCAAACAGAGGGAAAGGCCATTTCCTCTGGGTACCTCCCTAGCTCTTCTTTTGGAACCTTCGTTAGGGGGAAAAAGAAATTTAAATGTCCTTCCTAGTGTTAAGTTTTCCTCTTTTCTTTCATTTCCTTCTGTGGGTTGTGTGAGTCCCAGCTGCTATGGTGACAGACGTATTAGAAATGTGAGACACACAGGAGAGACTTGACATTCAGACCATGTTAATGAAGGGCTTGCCTGGCTTTCTGCAGCTTTAGAGGGTATCAGACACTAATGGATATTTTAACTTCGTTACTAAGAAAAACATTTTTTTTCCCCTATTTTGGAGCACAAATATTAAAGGCAGTTCATGCTAATTCCCACATAAAGCTTACTCATGGACCATCAAATTGTTGTGAGAATGGACCTAATGAACTGCTGGGAAGAGCAGGTTTCCTTACTTTGTTATTAAAAACCAGGCTCCTCAGCTAGCAGACACTTGGCTTCACTACCTGTTTTTTAAGTTTACATTTCTCTCTTTTTTTTTTTTTTTTTTTCAAGTAAATACTTTGCCCAGAAGAGGAATTGGACACAAAATAAACAACTGGGAATCATCAAGAAAAGGCCACTCCTTCCTTTACAACGTGGAGCTGAGGAATGGCGAGTTAGTGATACCCCAGACAGGCTTTTATTACATCTACTCACAGATTTACTTCCGCTTCCGTGAAAACGAGAACGAGGACTCAGATCTGTTGGGACAAATCAGAAACCCCAAACAGCTTGTCCAGTATGTTTACAAACTGACTAATTACCCTGAGCCCATTTTGCTCATGAAAAGTGCAAGGACAAGCTGCTGGTCTAAAAAGGCAGAGTATGGACTTTATTCCATCTATCAAGGTGGTGTGTTCCAGCTGAAGAGAGAGGACAGGATTTTTGTCTCTGTCAGCAACAGTGACATAGTTGACATGGACAAAGAAGCAAGTTTTTTTGGAGCCTTTATGATCGGTTAGAAGGTGAAAATCGTCATCCCAAACGGCCCAGTTTTCCTAGTCAGGGACAGCTTAAATTCCTATAAAATAGGGGCTAGCAAGCAAAAGCTGTGTTGATACCAACAAGAGCAGACTGCCCTTTCTCAGCTCACTCACCGTGCGCCGAGTTCTGTCCCAGCAGCCAGGAAGAGCAGCAGCAGCTGGCTGTGGGTGGCAATGCTCTGTGCTGGCACAGGCAGCCAGGCTGGCAATGTGTGAGGGATTCCCAGCCCTCAGGTGATACCTTTGGCCAGAAGCCCGGGCAGGTAAGCACTCACCAGCAGCAGAGATGCTCCAGGCTGGCTCAGCTGTGGCACGAGGGATGGTGGATGCTCCGGGTCTGGTTACTCAAGGCTGAGGCTGGATATCAAATTTTATTTGTGGTCTCCATTGGGACCCTGTCTTGAATATGTCAGCTCCTGTGAGGAGCCTTTGTACATACTGTGCCCAAGTGCCCGTGGAATTTCTCCAGAAGTTTTTTGAACAGGAGTTTTGCAGAAGCTGCACGCCTTCTTCTCGTCTAACAAAGCACTTAAGCACCTAATTAATTTTAAGCTCACGAACAGTCTGACTACATCAGGGTATCCACATGCTTGAAATTAAGTATGTGCTTAAGCATTCTCCAGGATCGTGTCTTGAGTAAACACATTTGTCTTGTGCGGGATATTGTACATAAGAACAGCTGCTGGAATGGCACTGAAGAGCTTTTGAAATCAATCTGTGTTTTGATCAACATTTTGTAACAGTACCTGTTTACTTAATTACTGTGCTGCAGACATCTCACCAGGCTCCCAATAAGTTCAGTCATGCAGCTGCTGTTACACTTGTTTACAGCAAGAACTGGATCCAGGAAAAAAAAAGGTGTGTTTCTGTAAATACTGGATTCTGTGAGGAATTTGGAGCAAGTTAGGCATGACAAGATTCTCCCATGTGTATTTGTACTGGTCTGTGTTTGGTAGGATGTAATGTAGAACAGCACACCCCAATGACTAACATTTTAAGGAAAACAGGCACAACTATGTGTACTTAAAAAAATGCTGCTTATTTAGGTATTGCTGTAATTATTTGATTTTATTTTTAGGAATGGGCGGAAAATTTCCACAATTTTTTTTCCTGTAAAATACTTTTAAATACTTTAAAATACTTTTTTTATAAAAAACAGTATATTTTTTAACTCAATGAAAATTACTATTTTGTATTAAAAGGGTTTGAAACTTTAGGACTGTATGGACTCAATGCACAGCAAAAGTCAGGTAGTGTAAATCAGCACATCCGTAGCATTGTCAGTGGAGGAACAGCAAATTGCACTATGAATCTCCTTTGCCCAGATTCAGAAGAAACAATGGGAAAGGTGGAAAAAAAATTACTGGGGGGGAAAGGAAGACGGTTCTGTGAGTGTTACTTTACATCAGCAGAGTGATGACAGGATCAAGTCTGACTGTCTGTTTTTTGAGTGCACTGGGGTTGCCGTGGGAACCCTCCCATTCACCTGCATGTGGTGGTAATTAAATCACAGCAGCCCCTGCACATGGGCCTCACCAGCAAACAGGCCTGCTCATCTCTGTGCCCAGTCAACAACGGGGGATCCACAGCCACAGCCCCTGTGTGTATCTGGCCATTCAGACAAGCAGGCAGTGTGCTCACTTCAATACCTGTGCTGGAGCAGCAAGAGAAGAATTTCAGGAATACCCTTCTTTTGGCAGGTTAGGGCAAAGAAACACGCAAGTGTAAGCTGAAAATCATGAGTTTTAACTTCTGCCTGCTGTTTAACAGTGTCACACGCTCTGTTTTCAGTGGCAATCAAGTGTCTGAAATTCTTCACCATTTACTGGAGTACTTTGGTTTGCCTCCTTCTCAAATCATCTGTTTTGACAGAGAACAGAAAACATTTCTACAGTTTTCTTTCTGATTTCAGTATTTAATTCAGAAATTTTCTCCCTGCCACAAAGGCTGGAGAACAGAGCCATTCCCTCTACACACCTGTATGTCTTTTACCTTGGAGAAATGACTTTGGTAGGTTCTCTTTGTAGGTGGACTGGGCTTGGTGATTTCAGCACAGGACTGACCCCTGCTATCAGGTTTGGTCTCTTCATGCAGAGCATATTGCAACAGGAATCACACCAAATAGTAATTTTCTGAGTGATCTGAAGGCATGTTTGGCAGATCTTATCTTGGGGGAAGATTATCAAGGGATATCAGACAGGACACCTTTGAAGAACAATGGAAAAATATTGCAAGTTCTGTTTGTGCTGTGTCCTGACTCACACTTTTCATCTCATTTTATTCTGAATGACATATGTAGCAAATTTTTATAGGTTGTGTTAATGTGTGAATATTGTAAATTTTCTACATGCCTTTTATATAAAATAAATTTTTACTAAAATAGTTTTTACTAAATAGTTATTTAGTCTCACAGTGATTATTGGTGTCACCCTATGGCTTCCATAACAACCCTGTCTTAAATCATTTCCCTGACATTGATTGGTATCAGATATAATCCACTAAATGCCAGAAATGGTTGCAATGCAAAGGACAAAATGCAAACCATTGAGCAATGCCATTTTGTGTAATTCCATATAACTGGCTTCCAGACCCCAGTTGCTGAACAGCAAGTGGAAGGAGTAGGCTGAAGAAATCCCTGAAAATGATGTTGTGAGCAGAGGACAAAATTCTGAGCATTTCCCTTGAGGTACTTCTCATGTTTCTGGGCTTTAGCAATTATTTAAGCACTGGGAGTTCTTATTTAGTAGAAAAACATCTGATCTTTACCCATTACCAAACTACAGTAGGAGATGTTTGTTCAGCCTGGAGAAGAGAAGGCTCTGGGAGACCTTACAGCATCTTCCAGGACCTAAAGAGGCTCCAAGAGAGCTGGAAAGGGACTTTTCACAAGGGCACAGAAGGCCAGGGCAAAGGGGAATGGACTCATACTGCCAGAGGTAAGGATTAGATGGAATATTGGTAAGGAATTCTTCCCTGTGAGGGTGGGGAGGCCCTGGCACAGGGTGCCCAGAGAAGCTGTGGCTGCCCCTGAATCCTTGGAAGTGTCCCAGGCCAGGTTGGATGGGCAGCTGGGATAGTGGAAGGTGTCCCTGCCTTGGCAGGGGTGGGACCACTACACCAAGGGAGGGACACGATGCCCAGGTGTGACCCAGTGACACACTGAGCTGAAGCACAGCCAAAAGCTGAGTCTAACCTCTGAATTAGTGACTACAGAGCACAGCTTTCCCCATTGATGAACTAGCAGTGTTTTGAAGTCTGCTTGCAGATATGACTGCCATATAAACAACTGTAAAGTAATTTGAGCTCATTCTGTGTTTTACATTATTAAGCTGGATTACTGCTATTCCATCAGCACTCCTCAGTGATGAGAGTTGCTAAACCATAACCTTTGAAAGCATACACCAGGTGCTGCCTTCTGCTGTAAACCACATTTATAACAGCAGTCAAAACACCTTCTGTCCCTGGATATAATAAAAAACCTGAATTTGCTTTTCTCTGAGTTTTGGAGGTGCATCATTTTAAAATGAATCTCTACCTTGAAGTCTGTTTTCCAGTTTCTTCTTTTCTCCACAGTAAACACATAATGATTGTAGATTCAAAGCCTTCAGATATTTCCATGACAACAAACACTGATATAAACAAAAATTAGAACTTTACTGGATGAGAAGAAAATTGAAAGAATGGAACACAGGAGAGAGATCTCAAAAGTCCACAAATAGAAGCTCTTCTACCTCATCTCTAGTGCTCAATGCAGTTTTGAAGCTACTGAAGAGAAACACGAATAATATAGGAGTTCCATGAAGGGTATAATGTGATTTCTAAATTATCTTTTGCTCATACATCCAGCTAGTGGATAAATAGAATAAAAAGTACTTAACTTCAGCCCCTTTCTCTCATTGCAGTAAGACCAATGACTTCACTCTTGTCTTGTTGGCAACATGAAACTCCTGTTCTTGCAGCTGAGGGCTAGTAAATAACTTCTGGGGGCCTAAAGACATCTCTCACAGTTCTTACCTCTTCTGTCACCACTACCTGCACCACTGTGCTTTAGCACATGCAAAGCTGAAGCAGGAATCCATGCAGCGTTTGTGGGATGACAAACCCTTTATTCCATCCAAATCTGGCCTGCAACTGCCAAAGAAATCAAAAAGAAAACTAAAGCTGTTATTCTCCTCTCTCAACTGACATTTCTTTCTGGCCCTGATCCAGCACCATGCAGGAAAAGCAGCCAGAGGAGCCCTTGACTGATGATACCCTTTTAGGAAGGAGATCAATGTTGCTGGATTTGAAGCACAACTGCCAGTTCTGATCCAATTGGCTCACAACACATCAAACTCCCAAGGAATTCAGGGTTAAATCATTGCATTGCAAGCTCAGGTTGTCTGGAGTGTACAGATCTGGTGCTCACTCACTGTTGGGTACTTGATGTTGGTATACACACCCCAATTCAGTTATTAGTCTAGAAAAGAATAAATTGTTTTCCTGGGGAAAAAAAAAAACCAACACTTTTCTCTCCCTGGGGAAAGAGCAATGGTCATTTTTGACAAGGCACAGTTCAGCAAAACCTGAAAGAATTTCATGAAGGTTCCTCTACATAGAAAGTCACATTTATAGCTTTGGGCCATTTTCTCTGGTAAATACCAACATCCTGCAGCTAACACCACTGGTGTGAGAATGGATCAGGCAAAAGAAATTTTAAAAAGGAGTGAGATACTTATAATAATGCAAAGTATTTGGCAGCCTAACCACAGAAGCAGTTGCCAGCTCCTCCATAGTAAAAAGCAATGTCATATAAATTAGCTTGGAGACACAATTCTAATATGAAATAACTTGACCGTAGTGGTATAAAGCCCATGATTTTTATTCAGAAACATATAACACAACTATACAGGCAGCTGGGCAGACAAAGTGAGAAGTACATTAGGCTCTTCCTCCTTTTCAACTGCAATAATGTGCAGCCATCCCTCATAAAATTTAGCAACTGTTGAGTAACTTGCTGCAAAACTGTCTCACAGTTCAGGAGCAGGAATGAGAATACTGATTCCAGTGAAACTGCAAAAATATATCATCCAAATTAGGTTATGGACAAGGCACTAAGGCTAATGCTTGCATGATTACAGAAGGCACAAATTACAGAAAACAGGCACATTCAGAGGCACATTCAGAGTAACTCAGCATTGTGGCACACCAGGCTTGTGCCCTGCAGCCGTGAAATGGGAATGCCAGTGAAATGGGAATGCCAGTCAAATGGGAATGCCAGTGCTGGAGTACTGCAGCACAAACAGCACAAACCTGCTTCCCTGCTGAACTGATGGAGCTTGGAGCAGCCTGGGCTGGTGGAAGGCATCCCACGGCAGGAGGTAGGAATGGGATGAGCTTTAAGATCCCTTCCTTTCCAAACCATTCCACGATTCTATGGTTAAGGTAGATACCAACATGGATTCAGAGCACTGGTTGCCTCCTGAGAGATGGGGCACAAGAGATTCAGCCCCTCTAGACAGACAGGAGTGAAAAAAGATTGTGCTGCAGCACACATACCCTTACAATTTGTGGCGACAGGCTGGAAAAGTGGAGAGGTACACCCTATACAGATGTGTGGGAAGTTACTGCCTCTGATCTCACCTTGTTCTGCTCGCATCTTGTTTCTTGGGTGCTACATTATCCTTTCGTACAATAGGAGTCTGCAGCTGGGGAAGCACGGCTCTGTCTGTGCCTGCAAAGGGCAGACCAGAGGACAGCAGTAACACGCTGAATCGAAATTTAATTGCAGGTAAATCATGTAGGAGCGAGTGACTGCTGCAGCTTCACTGAACTGGAGCCTGGCCGGGCTCCTGCCAAGATCCAAGGGCACAGCAAAGATACGGAGCGAGGAAGCAGCGATCGCACCCGTGGCTGCGGGACCGGCCGCGTGTGCTGAGCGCTGCGGGGCGAAGCGTGCGGGGACGGAGCGCTGACAGCGCCGGGAAGGGAGCCCTGCTCCGGGAGCACGGACAGGCGGCACCGCACCCGGGGACGGCACCGGGGCTCCGGGAGCACCGACACCCGCACCTGGGGACGGCACTGGGGCTCCGGGAGCACCGACACCCGCACCTGCTCAAGCGGGCGGGCGGCGGGGCAGGGACCGGGACCGG
>WAAE01017165.1:13761-77907 GCA_013400495.1 Nicator chloris
TTCCCTTCCCTTCCCTTCCCTTCCCTTCTTCCTGCTCCTGCTTGGATCCTCAACACTTGAGCCCCTCAGTTTTCTTTTCTGGTGTCCAAAGCCATCCAGTGTCACCCAAAGCCACCCAATATCACCAGCCTTCCTCCAAACTCCCTCACGAGTCCCCCTGAGCCCCTCCACACACTCCCTGTGGCCCCTGGTTGACAGGACATCTCCAGTGCCAGTTGGGTGCACAGGAGCCAGGGCAATGCCACGGGGATGTAAATTTGGGAGAGCTGCCCAAGACACTTGCGATTTTTGAGCCTCTTCTTTTGCAGCCTTAACGATTCTCCACTCGGAGAACAGCTAATGAGCCATGAGGATCCAATTAGACCTCTCTGGTCGGCCTTTCACCTCGTTCTTGCCGGTTAAAACCAAAAAGAGAAAAAAAACCCAAAGCCCCACAAGTGGCGACGTGGAGACAATTAGATCAGTGTCTGCTTAATGAGTTCATGGATCCAGCAGAAATCTCCCTCTTTGACAGGGGAGGCAGGGGCCGAGCTGAGCCCAGCCCCGAGTCCTGTCCTCACTTTGCAGAGCCTTTGTGGGGTGCAGATGAACCCTCCACAGATTTGGGGTTGCTGCCTGCACCCCCTGGGCCCCCCGAGCCTCTCGGCTGTTCTTTGTTAGGCACAGCAGCCAGCCGGCTTTTCCACCGTGTTTTTCCAGGATCGGGGATCCTAACAAACTCCAGATGCTCCGGATGGGTGGAAGAACCTCAGAAAACCTCGGGGTGGGAGCAGAACCGGCGCTCCGGGGCGGGGAGAAGCGATTGGAACCCGCCGGGAGCATCGGCGGTCACCTGGACAGCGCCGAGGCACCGCGGGGTGACAGATGCCACCAGCCAGGAGCTGGCCGTGTCCCCCCGGTGCTGGCAGCCCCCCCGGCCCGGCGTGGCTGCGGCGGCGCTGCCGAGCCCCACGTGGCCGTGCCGAGCAGATTTTGCTTGGCTGCCTGGGCTATATTTAGCCGCCTGTAAAAGGGGTTAGCGAGCAGCGCTGGAGCCAGTGGCACAGCTAAGAATGTCAACGTAAGAGCAGCCAGGGATAAAAAAAGCCCAGCCCGGGCGCTGGGAGCTTTGCACAAATCCCCGTGGCTGCGGGAGGTGGAGGCGGGCAGGGCTGCAGGCAGCGCCCGCATCTCCCGGGAGCACCGGGCCGCGGCCACTCCCTGTCCGCTCACCTGGAGGGTTCTCACCGTGCTCGGGCTGCTTTGCAGCATCTCTGCCCTCAGCTGGGCAGTCAGGGGTCGGAATCCGGTGGGTTTGGTGAAATGCCCGAGTTCTGGGGGTGGCTGTCCCCCTGTGTGCGCAGGGGACAGTGGCAGGCAGGGGGCACAACGCGCTCCCCCGAGCTGGGAGGTGTTTGTGTGGCTCCACGTCCCCGTCCAGGCATCTGGAAGTTACTGGAGCATGAAGAATAGATTTGAGCGCTTCTTTTTTTGCCCGTGAACACATTTTTTGGGATGCTGCCTTTCTGCTAGGTTAAGCCCAGCACACCTTTCCTCACAGTGCTCCCCTCACTGCTCTGATCTGGCCCCTTAAAGCAAGAATTGGGCAAATCCTGCCACATCCCAGCTCTTCCCACCACATCCCAGCTCTTCCCACCACATCCCAGCTCTTCCCAGCTCTTCCCAAGCTCTCCTGGGCTGCTCTGAGCTGTCCTGACCTTGCCTGGGCTCACTCCTACCTGTGCAACCCAGGCTGCTGCCCAGAAATGTGGGATTTCAGCCAATATCAGAGCCAATGCACAGGCAAAGTGGTTTCCTGAACTAATTCCCAGAAATAATTTGCACGTTCTGCTGGTCCACTGGGGCAGGGGATGAATATTTTGGTGGCTGAGCCCTGAGAGAGGCACTTTGAGTCATTCGGTGCCCCTTTTTTTCCACAGTTCCCATGATGAACTGGCAGCAGGATGAGCCTCAGGCTGGGATTGCATCTGGCTGCAGGAGCCACCTCACCTTTGGGTCAGGAAGGAGCTTCTGCTGCTGCAAAAACAGCAACAAATCATTCTTTGGGTTGAAATTTTCCATTCTGCCGGCGACAGTGAGGCTGCAGATGAGTTGCAAAGACCTGTGCAACTCACTGCAGATATTCCAGCTGCCCTGAGGGCTTGAATGAGGGAATAAAACCAGGAAAAGCAGCTCATGTGCTGTCCCCCACCGGGGCAGGATGCTCTGGGCTGGCGCACACCGCCGCGGGAGGGGGAGATCTCCAAAAGCTCCCTGATGTCCTGGGGGCAGATGGAGCTGCAGAATCCTTGTGCCCTGCAAAGGACAGGGCGGAGCAGCACACTGGGATCCAGATGGCAGAGTCCTGGAGCACGGAGGGTGCCCGGGAAGGGCACTGCTGCAGCACCGAGATGTCCAGACTCTCGGCTCAGTGTGACGCTCCAGCCTGCCTGGTGACAAATCTTCTCCCTGGGAGCTCTTTGCTGGCATTTTCCCTCTGCTTTGAAATCCTCCAGGCGTGGAAATGCTCGTGCTGCCTTTGGCCCCTGAGATCTCACAGGCAGGAAGGTTTTCCCCAAGGTCTGAGTGCGTTTCCTGCAGATCCATCCCTCAGGAGGCACCTCCATCACGCCAGGGGCAACCTCGAGGCCGTGTCCTGCTGGAGCTCATGGAAAGTCCCAGCCCCCAGCCAGGGAACAACCTGCAGGTCCCCAAACCCTGTGACCCATGTCCCAAAATAGCACCTTAACCGAGGGACTGACGCAGCCCCTGGGCTCAGGAATAACCTTCCCTGCACGTCACCTGTGTCCCCAGCAGGGAAGCGGGGACTCAGCTGGGCTGGAAATTGCAAAGATGTGTCTAAAAGAGGAACAGCAAAGGGCTGCTCTCCTCCAGCAGTGACTTTTAGCCCAGATCAGAGCCCGCAGAGCTGCACAGGGGAGTGGAAATCAGCTCTGCTCCCTCCCTGCTGCCTCCACACCAGGAACTGGCCCAGACCCGCAGCAGCCCGAGGGTCGGTGGGGTTTATTGGCCCTCCTGCCCCAGGGGACTAAAGCAGATGGGCAGCAGCAGCAGGAGGGGGAGAATAGACTCTTCCAGACCCATTTTCTGCCAGTTCTGGATCCTGGATTTTTAGGGGAATATAGGATTTAGAGCAGGTGGCAGAGCAGGGAGCAGTCTGAGCCCATCCTCGCTGGCTTCACACCCCTGATGGATCAATCGGGGACTCTCCCAAAGCTTGGGAGGGCACAAGCAACATATTTTAGGCCTCCTGTCAGCAGGGGAGCTCATCCTGCTGGGAACATCCTGGGAAGAGGATCCCAAGGTCTGCAAAGCCCCAGAGCAGCAGCTGAAAGAGCAGAGGAAGAGCAGAGGAAGAGCAGAGCAGCCTTTGCCCCCACGTTGGTGCAGCACCAAGCACCACGGCCCTGCCCTGGACCAGGTCCCAACGGGAGCTGCCTGAGCAGGGAATAATTTTGGAATAATTTTACCCTTCCCAGCTGCTGCCCTGAATCCCTGGAGTTTGTACCCGAGAGTTCTGGGAGCTCCAGCTGGGGCTCTGAGCTGCTGATGCTCAGCATGCCCTGGATGCAGGCGGGTTGGGAGAGGTTATTCTGTGTCAGCACTGCACTGGCAGGATATGGAGGGACTCACACACCTCTGGTGTGCCTCAGTTTCCCCAGCTCTCCCAGCCCAGCCATCCCAAAGGATCACACTGGGAGAGGGAATTGTTCATCCTTGGAGGAAATGGGGATGTGGTGTGGCTGCCCTTCAGCCGTCCCAGGGCAGAGCATCCCCCGGGGCCGCTCGGCAGCTGGAGAAAGGGAGAACTCTCCAAGGTGCTCCGAATCGCAGCGGGCTCTCCTCCTGTCCCTTCCCATCCCCACAGCATCCTCTCCCCCGCTCCCAGCCGTCCCCTCGGCCCGCGACAGCGGTGTCACATCCGATCGGGTGCCAGGCAGGATAAACATCGCCGCTGCTCGGCCCGAGACTGCTCTGGAGAGGGGAGACAGTCAAGGAGAAAGCGGAGCGTGAGCGGCTAAAAATAGCGGCTGGCGAAGGCTCCGCTCCCCGCCGGCCGCGCGGGAGCTGCCACTCGCCCGTCACCACGCGTGAGCGAGCAGCGACACCGATGTCCCTCCCCTGGCTGAGGGGGCGGCGGCTGCAGCCCCTGCCCAGATTTGGGGATACGGGGGTACCAGCCACGAGCACCGGCCGTGTGCTGGTGGCGCCGGCGGCTCGTGTCCCTGTCCCCGGGCACAGCCGGGGCTGTCCCCGGGTGGGCGCGGGGGTCAGGGAAGCGCTGCCCGGGCCGGGTCAGCAGCACCGGCCGTGCCGGGAGCAGCCAGCGGGTGTCCCCATGGCCCACGAGCTCCAGGGGAAGGGACGGGATGGACACCTCGCTCCAGGCGCTGGGCAGCGCCCCTCGCCATCAGCGGGGAGAGGAGCTTGGCCAGAGCCAGGAATTTGGGATCACGTCCCGTTCCTGCTGGGAGCAGCGTGCCCACGCAGGGATGGGGAGCAGGGACCCCGTCATCCCCGGGGGTCTCTCCCAAAGCACAGCCCGCTGCCCCAGCGCTGAGGACAGCCACCTTCAGGGCCGGGAGGAACATTTTGTAGCCTCTCACCAACCCTACACGGTTTCCCAGTTTCAGGGATGCCGATGGAAGCGCGGGGAGGTGGTTACTGCTCCTGTGTGGAATTCCAGTCGATTTTAATTCCCGCTCTGCCTCCTCCATCTCGCTGCCCTGACCCAGCTCAGGGGTGAGGGTGAGAGCCCCCATCTCACACCCTCAGCTTTGGCCATGTCCCCCCCTCAAGGTGACACCGGTGTCAGGCCAGGAGCCGCTGGTGGCATCTGCCCCGCTGTGCCCAGCGTCCTTGCAGCGGGGACAGCTCCCGTGCAGGGCACAGCGCGGGGCTGTGCCGTGATCCGCTGGATTTGCCAGCCGCATTCAGGGTCTCCCAGCCCCCCGCCCCCTCCCCCACCCACCACATGCCACACGGGTGCAGCCACAGATTTTTTAATTCTTTTTTTTTTCCCCAAAAGATTCGGAGCCTGTCATTGATTTTGGCTGCACTAAATAGAGCTGTGTGGGTTGGGGTCAAATTGTCCTGGTGGGACAGCAGAGCCCCCTCAACCCATCGCCCCTGGGGGGCCGCGGGGCTCTGCAGCCGGGGAGCGGAATCCAGAGGAAATCTGAGGGAAAATGACCCATTTCCCCAGCAGGGCTGGTGGCCACGCCGGGCTGCGAGCCCCCCGCCCAGGCTGGGGGGTCCAAGCGGGGCAGAGTCACACGGAGCTTGGGGGGAGATGGGACCCGNGCCGGAGGGTTCCCCGCGGCTCCTGCCGAGCGCGGAGCATCCTTCCCCCGGCAGCCGGGCTGGTACCGGCACCGGCACCGGCATCGCCATCGGCACCAGCACTGACACCGGAATCAGCATCGACACCGGCACCGGCATCACCCCCGGCACCGACAGCAGCACCGCCCCCGGCACCGGCAGCAGCACCACCCCCGGCACCGACCGCCCCGGCACCGACATCCCCGGTACCGACATCCCCGGTACCGACATCCCCGGTACCGACATCCCCGGTACCGACATCCCCGGTACCGACATCCCCGGTACCGACATCCCCGGTACCGACATCCCCGGTACCGACATCCCCGGTACCGACATCCCCGGTACCGACATCCCCGGTACCGACATCCCCGGTACCGACATCCCCGGTACCGACATCCCCGGTACCGACATCCCCATCACTCCCGGCACCGACATCGCCATCACCCCCGGCGCCGGCAGCAGCATCACCTCCGGTGTCACCATCACCGCCGGCCTCGGCACCGGCACCGGGATCGCCGCTGGCACCAGGTGAGCGGCTGGCGGCTGCTGGGTGCAGGTGACGTGGTGGCACCGAGGCCCTGGGCCACCGCGGAGGGTGCCCTGGGCTCACCGGGGCGAGGGACCGGGTGCCCACCCCGGGGACCGGTGCCCACCCTGGCGACTGGGTGCCCACCCCGGGAAGGAGCTGCCCGCCCTGGGCACCTCCCTGGGGAGGTGGAGAGGCCGGAGGGTCAGGGGATGGAGGTGGCCTCGGGGACAGGTGGGTTTTAGGGGGATGAAAGTTTGCAGCAGCTGCGGTGGGGTGTCTCTCCAGGGCTTGGGGTGTCTGTGCCCACCGCCCCGGGGGCAGGGGGCTCCGGGGAGGATTTGGGGGAGCAGTGCTGAGGCACCGAGCAAGGCTCGTCTTTCTCAGGGTGAGCACTTCAGATCAACCCCCATGGCGGCACCCTGGCACCCACCCCCTGCATGTCCTGGGTCACTGCTGCCCCCTCCCCCTTTCCCGCTGCCCTGTCCTCCTCTCAGCTACCACCACATTCTACCCTCTACTCCCGGCTCCAGCCCTCACCTTCCCGGATTGGAGCTTCCCAGACCGTTTGGGCCCGGGGAGCTGCAGGGGTCCCCGGGCACGGAGAGTCCCCCCAGGGCTGAGCACCCCTGGTGCAGGGGACACACTCCTGTGGTGCTTCCTCCCGGGACGAAAGGGCTTCCCCCGGGGACAGCCCCTCCTCCCTGCCTTCGGGGCATCATTTTGGCACATTGCCCCTGCAGATGCTTGGCTCGGGTCCCTTTGGTCCCCGGAGCTGGCTGCTGTCCCCTGGCTGGGTGGCAGTGCCACCGAGGAGGTGGCAGAGGCGGGATGTCCCGGGATCACCCCGAATGCTCCCAGCCCATGACCTTGGTGTGTCCACCAAGGGACACCTCAGTCCTTGCTGTCACAAACGGACACAGCCCTGCCACTGTCCCCCTGTCCCCACCCTTCCCCTGCTCAGCACCATCTCCCTGCAAAAAGCAGGAGGTTGGGAAGGGGAAAGGTGATGGCAGAGCCAGATTCTCACTCTAAATTGCGGGAATCCCAGCATTTCTCCCGAGACTGGGATGCTGGGGGGCCGAGTGGGGCTGCTCTGCGGGAGGCTCTGGGGGTTCAGCTCCTGGGACAGCTGGAGGAGCTCTGGCTGGGTGCTCTAGACCTTGGGGAACCTGGCACCACGAACAGGATGGGGACCATGGCCCTGCTCTGCCCTTGGCTCCTGGAACAGGCAATTCCAGCTCCTGGCTCAGCCCCGGGGTGTTGGATCTGGCTCTGCTCCATCACAGATTTCCAGCCATGCCTCTGATCCCAGAGTGCCTGCATGGATTTCTTCCCTCCGTGGCTTTTGGTCCCCTCCCTGCCAGCTTCCCGAGGGCCAGGGGTTTTGTCACAGAGTGGCGGTGACAGCTGGAGAATCCTGGTGGTGCTTCCATCCTCAGTGCAGGGATGGCAGGAAACATCTGGATCACCTCCATGCACCACCGGCTGGGGGTTGCTGCCTCAAAGCTGGGTGTCCTGGAAGTTTCCCCCCTGCCTCCTTGGCTGAGCTGCCGTGGGAAGAGAGGATCTGCATCCCAGGGCCTGGGGACAGCACGTGCCTGGGGCTCCCCGGGGAGCCAGAGCTTCCAGGGAAGGTTCAGCTGCCTCTGCTCCCTGCAATTCTGGCTGCCCACACTTATCCCAGTGCTCTGGCAGGGCTGGGAGCCTCCTCCATTCCCAGCTGGACCTTGCTCCTCTCCAGGTGCCACCAGTGGCAGATGGAGGAGAAGGAGCTTGTGCAGGGAATTGAGGCTCCCGTGGAGCACGAGCTCCAGTGTCACCTGTGGCACTCCCAGGGTGGCCCAGCCTGGGATGTGCTTGGTGGCACCCAGGGGGCACCTTGTGACAGCCCACAGCCCTCGTCACAGCTCCCCAGGTGCCCCCTGGCACCAATCCCTGTGCCACCCACGGCTCCACAGCCAGGAGAACCAAGGGTGTCCCTGTCTCCATCCCCGGATCGTGTCCATCAGCTCCACCCAGGATGCTCAGGCTGGAGCAGAGGTTGAGAACCATTTGGGGAGCCTGAGCCTGAGCCTGGTGAGGAATGGAACTGCTGTGGATGTGGGTGACATGTTTATTATGCAAAAACACCTGGTTTTATTCTGTAAAATTACAGTTTGTGGCGTGTCGGAGCAGGGAACTGAGGGCTCTGCTGGGAGCTCCATTACTGAGGGCTCAATCACCCTAATTATCCTCATTATCCCTTCCTTCCCCGCGGAGATGTGGCACTCCCCTGACTCCCAGCGCAGGGCTGGGTTATCCAGGTGCCAGGTCTGTCTCCGTGGGGCTGGGGGTGGCTCCCGTGCCCCCCATGCCAAAGGGGCTGTTGCTTTTCCCCCTTGGACTCAAAAAGGACCTGGATGCAGCCGATGGGGCTGAGGAATGTGGGGAAGGGAAGCTCACCCAGCACCTTTGTAGGGTCTCTGATGAGCACCCAAACTCCCCAGGAGAAATTCCTGTGCTCCTCCCACTGCTCCAGCTGATTACCTTTAATCAGTTAATTAAAGGGGATTAACTGATGGGGGTGGAGGATGGAATAGGAATAGCTCTGGAACAGGTCACAGCCTACAAGGCTGGTGAACACCTGGCTGGCCTGGGAGTGGCTGGAGCAGCTTCCATTCCTCCCTGGGATGGGGTGGGATCCTTCCTTCCTTCCTTCCTTCCTTCCTTCCTTCCTTCCTTCCTTCCTTCCTTCCTTCCTTCCCTCCCTCCCCAGGGAGCTGCCCCTTCAGGAATGATCCCCATCCCCACCCAAAGCAGTGTGGGGTGAGGGTCTCTCCCTGCTGGTGCCCAGCTGGGTGCCGGAGCTGTCCCCTCGCCCTGGCACTGGCAATAAAGGCACTGCCAGCCCTTGGGATTTGCCGTGTTCCCACAGGGAACAGCCATGGCTGGAGTGCTGCTGGTGGTTTCTGGGTGCTTCTCATGTCCCTGGTGCTGCAGAGGGGACCTTCCTGCTGGCCCTGAGCTGCTCCCACTCCCGTGCTTTACCCAGCACAGGGATCAGAGCCTGGCCAGGGAGCTGATCCCTTCCTCAGGGACGCCCCCCTGCCGAGCAGCTCCATCCCTGCCAGCAGCAGCATTCCCAGAGCCCTGAGTGCCCCCTGGCAGAGGGACCTCGCCCCTCCCAGCCTCCAGAAACTCTGCTCCATGTGATGGGGAAAGCCAGAAATCCTTGCTTTGAGCACAAAGTGGTGGAAACATTCCCCAGAGGAGAACTGGGATCCCAGGGGAAAGCAGGAGGGATGGGAAGCAGTGACGTGTGCTGGGCTGGGAGCCTCAGAGGATGGGGAAGAGGAGCTGGGATTTGGCCATTCCCTCTCTGGGCACCATGGGCAGCACAGCTGAGGTTTTCCAGCTTTTCCATGCCCTCTCCTGGAGGTGTGGGATGCAGGATGCCCTGCAGTGTCAGCCCATGTCCTCGTACCTCTGCCCACCGAGCCTTTGGTGCTTTGCCCTCTAATTTGAGCAACCCAGGTTTGTCCAGGGCTGCAATCCAGGTGGTCCAGAGGGAGTCACACATCTGGTACTTTCAGCACCTTTCCAAGATGCCCATGAGCTGCTCCCAGAGGAAAAACGCCTCGATTTTATCCCGCTGTGGACTCATGGAGATGCTGAGCTCAGCAGGGCTGTGCCAGGATTAAACTGCTGAGTCCTCTGGAGCGCTGTTCACTGGCCCGACCCAGGCCTGCGGGATCCAGAGGGGATTTTCTCTGGGGTCACTGCCCCGTGGGGAGGCCACGCCCTGATGTGGGACAGGGTGTGAGCACCCCCAGGTCTGGAAAGACCTGGATTTGGGTTGGCAGAATTTGGGTCTGCTCAGGGAAACTTAGGGTTGGGATGCCAGGGAGCACAAGAGCCGGATTCACTCCCACCCTGGAGCAGGACTTTGTGTTTCCAGCATTGAAAACCAAAGGGATGGTTTATACAAACAGCCTGAAATCCCTTCTGGACGGACTCCATTTGGATTTTAGGATTTTTCCTGGGTTTTGTGGGATATTAACACAGCTGAACTGTGCCATCATCCGCCTGGCTGATGGAGGAATAGCACAGCCCCTGCTCCTGCCGGCGGCTCCATTCCGTGGATGTCAGCAGCAAACCCCACCCACCTCCCGTGCACATCTCCCTGCTGGAGGCCGGGAATTACCGGGGATGGAGATTACCAGTGTCCCATTTCAGAGCCCTTCCTTCTCCTTGCCTTGAACAGGAATTTAGCTCCCAGTATCCCACAAGCCCAGCTGAGCCTGGGAAGGGTTTATGCTCCGCCTAGGCCGGTTTTAGCCAGGACACAACTCAGGTTTTGTGTGGAAATAAAAATTCCAAGTCCTACGGCTGGGGAAAAAAAAAAGAAAAAAAAAAAACCCCAACCAAAAACAACCAAACCTAAAAAAATAAGTCATAGAATCTCGATTGGAAAGGAACTTAAAGCCTCATCCAGTCTGCCATGGCAGGGACACCTCCCACTGTCCCAGGGGCTCCCAGCCCCAATGTCCAGCCTGGCCTTGGGCACTGCCAGGGATCCAGGGGCAGCCACAGCTGCTCTGGGCAGTGAGACCCTAAATTGTGCAAAAGGAAGCAGAGGATGAAGGGTGATCTTTAAAAGGATCCCTGGGATCCAGGGAGAGGTCTGGGTGGAATAATTCAATATTTGGGTGTGAGCAGGGGTGGGACTGAGCCTAAAGGTGGTCCTGCCCATCTGCAGGGCAGTGATGGGGACCAGGCAGGGAGCAGGGGAAAGGGATGTGAGGATGATGGAGGGGATAAGAGACACTTCAGCAATTCCCAAATCCATGGGTGAGACAATCCAAGCACAAGCAGGAGTGGTAGAGAGGAGGGAAAGCCAGTCTGGATGAGAGGATGAGTGTGCAACAGCAGGAGGAAGATCAGAGCTCAAGGCAGGATACAACAGGACAGGGCTTAGAGGGTGATAGGAATTCCTCCATTATCCCAACGAGGAGGATCCGCTGCTCCACAGAGAAGGAAGGAGTGGGAGCCCCTTGTCCCATGCCTTTGGAATGTGGGGTTTGCTGGGAAGGGAACCACAGGGAAGAGCCAACCCTGCAGGTACCGGGATGTGCTGGAGCTCCTCAGGCTGGGCCAGAGCTTTGGGGAGCTGCCAGTGTCACCTCTGCTTAGAAATCCCAGCAATTCCTCAGAGCTTTGGGAAAGAGCCAGGGAGCCAGGGGAAAATTGGGGAAAAACCAGTGGGAGACCTTGCTGATGCTCCAGGCAGGATTCAGGTTTGCTTGGATCCCTGCACTGCTTCACTCCGGCACCAGAGGTGCCAGGCAACATCTGAGCTGGCCCACATTCCTGCCTGGCCCACCTGGAATCCTGGGCATTTAGGGATAAAAGTGCCAGGCCGTGGTTGGAGGGGTTCCACTGCTGAGGGCAGGCAGGAGGGTGCCAGCATCCCACGGGAACAGGTCCTGGAAGCTGCATCCCTGCCAGGAGGGATCATCCTCTCCAGGCACACCCCTGTGTGGAGCACAACCTGTTCCAAAAGTCGTTCCGCACCTCCACACTCAATATTCCTGCACCAACCCACATCCCTGCAGCCTTTTCCCCCTTTCCCAGGAAACGACGAGTTCAGGACAATATTTATCCCCCTCCTCCCCTCTCACTGGGATCCTGGAGCTGTCCCTGGGCAGGTGACACAGCCCATCCCCACCTGGCTCAGCGTCCCCGGGGTTCCAGCAGCCTACAGCCACTTCCCTGGAGAGGAACCAAACCTGCTGCCTCCCCGGGAGAGCTGCAGATTTTATCCTGTGTTTAATTATTGCCATCTGCTGTTCCCGGCTCCAGGGGCTGCTCGGGCTGTCTGGTGCCTGTCGGGCTCTGGTTAGCCCAGCCCCGCTGGATTTCCCTCCCGTGTGGACTCCTGGCTCGTTTTCCTGGATGATGCTCCCGTTCCCTTCTGGCCTGGGGCAGCTCTTTCCTTCCCATTTCGCTCAATTTTACGGTTTCATCTCACTAAATCCTCCCCGTTTTTCATCATGTTCATCAGCGTTGAGGGGTTGCTGGTGGATTTTTGGGGGGTTTGTTCCAGGCAGCAACATTCCCAGCACAGATCCCATAAAATGTTGGATGAAACGAGCAGAAGGAACCCCCCAAGCAGAGAAAGCCAAGAGCATTAAATGCCCCAAACCCCCTTCCAGAGGAGCTCGTGACCCACTAACAACCCAGAAGCTGAAGAGGCAAATCCTTGTGGTGAAATGAATCCTCAAGATCCCTGTAACACCTCCCAGGTCCTAAATTCCTGGAGCATTCCTGGTTTGCAGTCTCTGGCGGGGGGAATGTGTTTGGCAAAGCTGTGGTGTGTCCGTGGTGGTGCCCAGGCTCCAGGTGCAGTTTGGGGTCCCTGCCACCCCCAGCCAGCCCACAAAGCTGTGTTGGAAGGGACATCCCACAGCTGAGGGGATCCACGGATGTGCCCACAGGTGTGTTCAACCCTGACCTGGGTTTCTTTGCCTGCTCCATCCCCAGGTGGGTCACACCTTCCTCCCTTCCTCCAGGGCTCTGCTATTCCCAGGGAACCTGCCCAAGGAACACATCCCTGTCCATCTCCTCCCTCCGCCTTCCCCAGCACCTTCCCTGCTGCCCATCTCCAGCAGGGATTAAAGTTAATTTCTGCCCTTCCCTCCTCTATCCCATTAGGGGCATTAAAGCAGGAGCCAGCGGCCCCGAGGACCTTCCATGTGACTCCAGGAGCTTTTTCAGGCTGAGGCCACGTTAAGCCACAGAAACTGTCCCTGCTTAGAGGGGGAAATCCTCGCTCACCAGGTTTATCCAGTGGGATTTGCCCCGTTTGGGTGGGATTTGTGTGTGGGACCTGGAGCTCGTGGCACGGAGCAGGTGTTGGTGGCTTGGACGTTGTCCCCAGGGGTGCAGGGACAGCGATGCTGCGTCCCAGGAGCGCTCAGCGCTGTGACAACCCCGGGGCTTGGGTCCCCAGCCAGCAGCAGGGTGCTGATCCCCGGTGGGGCTTTTCAGAGCGGGGTGAACACGCGGGATCCAGCCCCATCCCCGCACCCCCGGAGCGATTCCAGCTGGGCAGGATCCCGCAGGTCCTGGAGGCTGATTGTTCCCGATTCTCCAGCGCTGGAGGCAGCGGGAGCCGCTGGGGCTGCCAGGAAGGAGCTTTGATCCGGCCTGCAGAGCTCTGGCTCTGCTGGGGTGTGCAGAGAATCTGTGTGAGTGTGTGCGAGTGTGCGCACGTGTGTGTGTGTGTGTGTGTGTGTGTGTGTGTGTGTGTGTGAACATGGGATCCGGGATCCACAGGGATCCACAGGGATCCACAGGGAATCACAAAATCCTTTAGCCAGGAAAAACCCACCAAGATCACAGTCCAACCATTCCCTCAGCCACCAAGGGCTGTCCCCAAGTGCCACATCCCCACGGCTGTCACATCTGTCCAGGACTGGTGACTCCAAGGGCTGGACAGCCCTTCCCACACAGGATTCCTCCCTAAAATCCATGGAACCCCCTGGAATGCCTGTGCTCGTGGGCTCACACCGTCACACGCAGGTGTGTGTTCCCAAACAGGCCCAGGGGGCACGGTGGGACACCCACAGGGACGTGGGACACCCACAGGGGTGTAGGACACCCACAGGGACGTGGGACACCCACAGGGGTGTAGGACACCCACAGGGGTGTGGGACACCCACAGGGATGTCACCCGTGTCCCTGTGCCAGGCTCAGGGCTCCCCCAGGTGCTGCTGTGGCACAGGCGGTGCCAGGTGAGGGACGTGACCTGGAGCAGGTGGGGGGTGAGGACAAACGCTGGGGCAGGGAGGTGACACAGCTGCGGCACTGGGAGTCAGGATGTGCCACATGTGCCGACACAGCGACAGGGAGTGTGACACAGTGACAGGGGGTCACACAGTGACAGGGGGTCACACAGTGACAGGGGGTCACACAGTGACAGGGAGTGTCACACAGTGACAGGGGGTGTCACACAGTGACAGGGAGTGTCACACAGTGACATGGGGTCACACAGTGACAGGGGGTGTCACACCATGACAGGGGGTGTCACACAGTGACAGGGGGTGTCACACCGTGACAGGGGGTGTCACACAGTGACAGGGGGTCACACAGTGACAGGGAGTGTCACACAGTGACAGGGGGTGTCACACAGTGTGGCAGAGAGTGTTACACAGGGACACACGTATGACAGGGACTGTCACAAATGCATGCACGTGTGACAGGGACTGCCACGCTGTCACACAGGTGTGACAGGGAGCGCTACACACGCACAGACGTGTGAGAGGGAGTGCCACACTCACACAGGTGTGACAGGGAATGTCACACATGCACACAGTGTCAGGGGGTGCCACACGTGCACACACAGTGTCAGGGGGTGCCACACATGCACATGTGTGACAGGGAATGTCACACATGCACACACAGTGTCAGGGAGTGCCACACTGTGTCATGGGGTGCCACACGTGCACACATGTGACAGGGGATGTCTGCACACAGTGTCAGGGGGTGTCACACATGCACACATGTGACAGGGAATGTCACACATGCACACAGTGTCAGGGAGTGCCACACGTGCACACATGTGTGCACACAGGGAATGTCACCTGTGCACACACCTGTACAGTCACATGGAACAGCCCATCCAGAGGTCACACACACATACACATGTGACAATTCACACACACATGACAATGCACACACGTGTGACAGTGCACACACGTGTGACAGTGCACACACCTGTGCTGGAGCAGTGCAGGTGGCTCCAGAGGGCAATGGCTGTGCAGGTGTACACCGAACCTTTGTCATTGTCCCTGCCTCTGTCACCCCCAGCCCCACCCCGTGCCTCAGTTTCCCTGCCCCTCATGGCACAGCCACCCCAGCACTGATCACTAATTAACTAATCACTAATCACCTGCCGGGTTAATCATTTATTTCTCCCCCTCCCCGCAGCCGTGGACACCCCTCCCATGCACAGAGCACCTGCACCCAGGGACCTTGGCTCGTCCTCCCCGCAGTGATTCCCAGCAGGAATTCCCAGTGATTCCCCGCACTGCTTCCAGCACGGATTCCCAGGGGGACACCGGTGAGTTCACAGCCCCACTGCCACCAGCCTGGGGACACCAGTCCCAGCATTGCCACCCACACCTGGCCTGGAGGGGATGGGGTGGTGCTTTGGGATCCCTGTGCTCCGTGGGGGGTGGAGGGGATTTGGGGGGCACCTTGTCCCTGCCAGGCCCTGTGCCACCCCTGTGCCACTCCCACCTCCCATGGCAAAAGCCCAAAGTGTTTCCAGAGCCGAGCAAACACCTCAAGAAGGTGCCAGCAGTGCGGGCATCAGGATGGCTCCATGCCAGTCGGGTTTTCCTGATTCCAGGGGCTTCCCAGGAGAGCCCCCACCCACCCAGGGCACACGGGCATTGCTGCTGCCTGCCTGGCCCAGCCAGAGCCACTCTCCGAGGGACAGGGTGGTGTCCCCCGGCTGGGAACTCCATGCAGTTCCCTGGCAGTGCTGGCTCAGCCTCCCTGCCTGTCACTTCTGCATCTCCCTCCCTCCACCCCTCCCTCCATCCGTCCATCCCTCCACCCCTCCCTCCATCCATCCATGATCCATCCCTCCACGATCCATCCCTCCACGATCCATCCCTCCACCCACCCATCCATCCCTCCATCCCTCCTGCATCCCACCATGGACGAGGCTCAGGGCAGCCCCCGGGGTGGGGTGCTGTGGGTGCTCCCATGAGGACACAGCCTGTTGTCCCCCCCCAGACTCGCTCCCCTGCTCCCTTTTCACCCCCACCCCCCTTGTCCCCGGCCCGTTTGTGACCCCTGCTCTGCCTCCCCCAGGTCAGAGCCCGAGGGGACCCAGCCGGGACTGATCCCTGTCCCCCGTGGTGCCACGGGGCAGACGCGGTGCCAGGCCAGGCTGGAGGGTGCCCGGTAAGGCTGCCTGGGGTGGGGGTGCTGGTGGGACCCCTGGGAACCCCCTCCCTCCGCTCTGCAGTCACCAGCGGAGGTCTGAGCACCCAAAGGTGCCAGGGTGGGGGGGCCAGTCCCAGGGGCAGAGTGGCCCTGCCTTTGCTCCTGGGGGCCAGAGGGGGTGCAGGGGGGAGCAGAGGGCACCAGAGCACCCCGCCAGGAGCAGAGCCGAGCCCCTTTAGCTCGCCGTGCTCCGGGGTGACAGAGGGGACCTCTCTCCCCAGGGTTAGCATGACCGAGGTGGAACCCGTGCTGGACTTCGCATCCTCCGGCAGGACGGGCCGGCGCAATGCCCTGCCCGACATCCTGGGCTCGCCCGCCGGGGTCAGCCCCGCCGACCTGCCCCTCAAACTGGCCGAGATGTCCCTGAGCGCAGGTGGGTGACCAGGAGGGGGAGGATGTGGGGTGAGCAGGGACGGGGGTTCCCATGTTCATCCCGTGCTTAGGGATAAGGACACTGAGCGGCTGGAGCGAGTCCAGGGCAGGGAAAGGAGCTGGGAAGGGGCTGGAGTCCCAGGAGGGGATGAGGGAGCTGGGAAAGGGGCTCAGCCTGGAGAAAAGGAGGCTCAGGGAGGTTCTGCACAAGTCCCTGCCAGGAGGGGACAGCCGGGGGGTCGGGCTCTGCTCCCAGGGAACAGGGACAGGAGGAGAGGGAGGCCATGGGAGGTCCAGGTTGGATATTAGGGCAAGTTTCTCCATGGAAAGGGTGCTCAGGCATTGAAACTGCCCAGGGAGGTTTGGAGTGCCCATCCCTGGAGGTGTCCAGGGAATGCCTGGTCACTGGGCGGATGACAAGGTGGGCATCAGGCACAGGTTGGACTCGATGCTCTTGGAGCTCTTGTCCAGCCTCGATGATTCGGTGGTTCCGTGCTCTGATCCCATGCCGTGACCCCCTCCCCTCGTCTCTCCTGGCAGGCAGTGCCCAGGACATGCAGTCGCCCTCAGCGGAGGTGCCCCCTCCGCAGCCCCCCAGCCCCGAGCTGAAGGACACGTCCTAACCCCGCCCGGGGGGACATTTGTGACCGGCGGAGGAAGGAGGAGGCTGTGGAGCACCAGCCCAGCTTTCCTGGCACAGCCGGAGTCCGCTGGGATTTCCTCGGTGCTGCCGCAGCGAGACCCTGGAGCGTCCCCCCGGCCACGGGGGAGCAGAGCGTGGCGGGGACATGCAGGGGACCTGCCGTGACCGAGGGGCCATTCCCACACACGCCCTGGGCCAGGACTCCGGGGGGGGGAGGAATATTTTTGCCTCCCCGGGGGGAGGAATACTTTTCTTCTGGGGCATTTGGCGGAGCCGAGCGCGGGGGGGGTCCCGGGGGGCCCTCCCGGCCGCAGGAGCAGCCACGGGTGTTTCTTGCTGAGTGTGGTGTTCACTGTGATGTTTTTGGGTACCACCTCGTCTTCTGGCCTTTCTTCTGGGTGGCTCAGGAGCCATTCCCAGGTTTTTGGGGGGGTGAGGTGGGGAACACAAGCCGAGAGCCCCCCAGCCCTTAAGCAAAGCCCCCGGGTTGCCAGCACGTCTCTGAGGGATCCCTCTGAGGAGCAGAGCACCCCAGCGCGGCCCCCGCTCCTGGGAATGGGGGATGCTGGCGAGTTTGGGGTGTGGGAAGCAGGGCGATGCTGTTTGGAGCACCCTGAGCCGGGTCACCCACTGTGCCCACGCCGGATCCTCTCCCACAGCCCCGGGCGGGGCCAGCCGGGTCCTGCGGCGTTTGCGGATGCGGGAGACGCGGAGTGGGGCTTTCCCAGGCTCTGGCTGTGCCCAGTCCTCTGCTTTTGCCAGAGGACGGGATGGGACCCTCCTGCCTGGGCACTGAGGGGCTGAGGGAGGACTTGTCTGCCGGCTCTGGGGGTCGCTGGCCGGAGCCAGGCAGGGTGGTTGGACACAGAGCTGGACCCACCCCACCCCTCCATCCATCCCATCCCGGATCACCTATAGCTGTCGCTGTGGGACCGGCAAAGCAATCCCGCAGCCCAGATCCCCCCTGGCCACCGCCCGTGGACCAGGAGAGCCATGCGGGGCCACGGGCAGGGCCACCGTGTCCAGCAGTCCCCGTCCCCAGCACCGCAAGGTGTCCCGGCCACCACCGGCTCCCGGGCAGCGTCCGTCCCTTGGCACGGAGGCCAGGCCCGGGTGGGAGGAGGGATGTGTGTGAGTGGGCACGTGCAGGGGCATCCGTGTGCGTGGGCACCCATTGACACGGGCATCCGTGTGCGTGGGCATCTGTGTGCATGGGCATCCGTGTCCATGGGCACCCATTCACACGGGCATCCGTGTGCATGGGCACCCACTGACACGTGGGTACCCGTGTGCGTGGGCCTCTGCGGCCATGGGCACCCATTGACACGGGCATTCGTTGTGGGCTCTGGTGTGTACATCCATGTGTAGGGTCATGGGCACACACACACACTGGAATCGCTGTGTGTGGGCATCTGTGTGCTCATGGGCACCCATTTATATGGGCACTCATGGGCATGGAGTCCCGTGGGCATGCACATCCGTGTGAGTGGGCACCCATGGGCACGAGCATCCGTGTGTGTGAGTGCACCTGTGTGTGTGTGTGTGTGTGTGTGTGTGTGTGCATCTGTGTGAGTGTGTGTGTGTGCAGGGACACGTGTGTGTGTGTGTGCAGGGACACGTGTGTGTGTGTGTGCATCCGTGTGTGCGTGTGCAGGGACATCTGTGTGTTTGTGCAGGGACACCTGGGGGTGTGTGTGTGTGCCTCCATGTGTGTGTGTGTGCAGGGACACGTGTGTGTGTGTGTGCGTCCGTGTGTGCGTGTGCGGGGACATCTGTGTGTTTGTGCAGGGACGCCTGGGGGTGTGTGTGTGTGCCTCCATGTGTGTGTGTGTGCAGGGACACGTGTGTGTGTGTGTGCGTCCGTGTGTGCGTGTGCGGGGACATCTGTGTGTTTGTGCAGGGACGCCTGGGGGTGTGTGTGTGTGCCTCCATGTGTGTGTGTGTGCAGGGACACGTGTGTGTGTGTGTGCGTCCGTGTGTGCGTGTGCGGGGACATCTGTGTGTTTGTGCAGGGACGCCTGGGGGTGTGTGTGTGTGCCTCCATGTGTGTGTGTGTGCAGGGACACGTGTGTGTGTGTGTGCGTGTGTGTGTGTGCACCCGTGTGTGTGTGCACCCGTTGTCATGGGCATCTGTGTGTGGACATCCACATGTGTGGGCATCCGTGGGCACAGGCACCCCTTTACACGGGCACTCAAGAGCGTGGACATGCGTGTGTGTGTGTGTGTGTGTGCAGGGTGGCTGTGTTCATGGGTGCTCCTGTGGGTGGCTGTGCAGGGGCAGCCGTGTGGGTGTCACCATGCGTGGGTGTCACCATGCGTGGGTGTCACCATGCGTGGGTGTCCCTGTCCGTGGGTGTCCCTGTCCGTGGGTGTCCCTGTCCGTGGGTGTCCCTGTCAGTGGGTGTCCCTGTTGATTGGTGTCCCTGTCAGTGGGTGTCCCTGTCAGTGGGTGTCCCTGTGCCTGGGTGTCCCTGTGGATTGGTGTCCCTGTCCGTGGATGTCCCTGTCAGTGGGTGTCCCTGTGGATGGGTGTCCCTGTCAGTGGGTGTCCCTGTGCCTGGGTGTCCCTGTCGATTGGTGTCCCTGTGCCTGGGCAGCTGTTCCTGCCAATGCCCCCATCTCACAGTCCGGTTGTAGAGGGAGCACCCCAGGGGACAGGGCTGTGCAGGTTTGGGACATTGACACCCAGGTGAGGGGACAGAGGACAGTCCTTGCCCTCTGTGTCCCCCCCCCCCCAGGCCATGGGGGCTCTGTCTCCCTGGGGAATGAATTGTCCTTGTGACCCTGGCAAGCAGAGCCCTGCCTGGTGTCCCAGCACGGGGACGGGTCCTGTGCCCCCAGGGCACGAGGTGAGGGGTCCTGCTCGGTGGCAGTGTCAGCAGGAAGAAGCTGAACACGAGCTCCGGCTATTTTTGGGTGTCTGCGATGTCACACAGGGGACAGAAACAGGGAGAAAGTGTCCTGGTCCCTCACGACCCTGGTGCCTTTGACCCAGAAGTCCTCAGTACAAGGGGACACGGTGCAGCCACCGGGCTCAGGGACACCTGAGCCCCCAGCTGGGTCCCTCCACAACCCGGGGATGGGGACAGGAGTGGGCACCGTCCCCTGGGGTCCAGGGGACACCGAATCCCCTGGCCAGGAGTGGCCCCACCCACGCTGGGAAGGGGCAGGGATGCTCTGGTCCCAGCGCAGCCCACAGCACGGGGAGATGGGGGGGACCTGCTGGGGTCCCCCAGCCCCGTGCCTGTCCTTGGCACCAGCGTCCCCCGGCACCTAAAGCACCACTGGTGGCACACGCGTGTGTCCCCACGCACACAGGGAGGAGACAGGGTCACACATGTGCCCACACACGCAGGCACATCAAGCAGGGACCGGGTCACGTGTCCCCACGGACACATGGGATTGAGGGGGTGTCACACATGTCCCCACACTCTCCTGGAGTCCCCATATACATTCCCACACCCCCCCCGATGCTCCCTGCTCCCCGTGCCTCAGTTTCCCCAGCTCAGCTCCCCTGTCCCCGCCACTCGTGTCCCTGAAGGGCATCACCGCTGTCGCTGTCGCCATGCCCTGACCGCGCCCAGGGGTAGCACCAGCCCTCCCACGCACCCATGGGACCACCTGTGCTGGGCGCACACCCCCCGTGCCCACCTCAGCCCCGCCTCAGCGTCCCCCTACCCCGCACCACGTCCCCGCCGTGCCCCGCAGAGTCCGGGCACAGCTCACGACACAAGTGCCCCTCTCCGCTGTGCCCATCCCTGCCGCAGCCCGGGGGCTCGGGGCGGGGGGCGGTGGCCGGGGGCGGGTGGCGGGGCCGGGGTGGCCGCTGGCAGCGCTGCCGGGGAGTATTTCTGGAGCGCGTTGTGCTCTTTCCAATCATGTGATGAGGACATTATTTAAGGCGGCTGCGGGGCTGGAGCAGCTGCAGGCGGTGCCACGCTCGCAGCCGGCCGGACCCCCGCGCGTCTGCGGCCCCCCCGCGCCCCCTCGCCATGGTCGACGCCTTCGTGGGCACCTGGAAGCTGGTGGACACCAACAATTTCGATGAGTACATGAAGGCTCTGGGTGAGTGGGCGCGGCTGAGAGCGGGCTTGGGGTCACATCACCCCCCTTTTTTTTTCTACGCCCCCCCAATTTGCCTTTCCCTCGCCCTCGCCCCACGGGGGTCTGGCTGGGGGGGCTGCAGGAGGTGGGGGGGTCGCTGCTGCCTCCGTGGGCGGTTATGGGGGGCTCTGCGGTTTTGTGCACGTGGCGTTGGGCTGGGTGAGGGGTCTCGTCCTTCCCGTGCCCCTCCCGGGGGGCAGCCTTTGGCAGAGCATGGAGGGATGAGATGCCCCCCCCTGGGTGCTGGGGGTCGCTCAGGACCCCACCAGCCTTCCCCAGCCCCCGAACTCCCCATCAGCCAGCCCCAGCATGGCCAGGGGGAGTCCCCCACCCCAGAGCGGTTCGGGTAGCAGGGACAGACAGCAGTTCCCCCCTCACCAGCTCAGGGGCTGGCGGGTGCCGGTGCCGCATCCATCCCTCAGCAGGGACAGCATTCCCTGCCCTCCCTTCTCTGCTCCTGCCCCGGGGGCACGGAGACCCCAGGACCGTGAGCGGGCAGCAGTTTTGGGGTTCGCCCTCCACCACCACGGGGAGGAAGAGCTTGGGGGTGATGCCGGGGGTGGTGGCACCGTGCCCCTCCACACCCCCTCATCTGTCGGCCCCCAGGCGTGGGCTTCGCCACGCGGCAGGTGGCCGCCTTCACCAAGCCCACCACCATCATCGAGCTGGACGGCGACAAGGTCACCGTGAAGACCCAGAGCACCTTCAAGAACACCGAGATCACGTTCAAGCTGGGCGAGGAGTTCGACGAGACCACGGCGGACGACAGGCACGTCAAGGTGAGCCCCCAACCCTGCCCCACCCCGCGGCACCCCCGAAAGGCTCTATGGGCTCCGGGGGATCGCTCCATCAGCCCGTGGCTCCAGGGCTCCATCCTGGCTGCCTGTGGAAGGGGAACACCTCCGTGCCCGCCGGGACTGCTGCTCAAGCCTGGTCCTGTCCAGGCAGCACCCCCGAGTCCGTTTTGCAGCTGGGCTCCCCCGGGAGCAGGACGCAGCTGCCGGGAAGGTTGTGCAAGAGCCCGGCTGGCGAGTGCCAGCTTGCTCAAGAGGAGGCCGGCGGCCGTGGTGGGAAGTGTCCCTGTCCCGGGGAAAGAGGGGCACCACACCTCTTTTTTGAGCCCCCTCCCATGCTGAGCCCCCCTGTGCCTGCCCTCCCACGCAGGCAGCGCTGCAGGGATGGGGCACCGGGACCATCCCAGCTGATCGGTGCCTCTCCAAGGGCATATCCCAGGGCTGCGGGTCCCTGGGGAGCTCAAAACTTCCCAGGCCACGCTGCTCCTCCCTGTAAGAGCAAGGGAAAAATCACCTGAGAGAGAGCGGTGACTTTCCTGGCCTCTCCCACCCTGCACTTGAAGGAGTGGCTCAGCTCCTGATGTTTCCTAGATTTCAGCTGCTGCTCCCATGCCCGGAGCTGCACGGAGCAGCTGGCAGCTCTGTGCCCCACACCCAGCCCGAGGGGCGCCTCAGGAGGGACCTGGAGGCAATTTGGGCACAAAACCCTTTCCTGGCCCCAGAGCAGGAAGCAGAAAGGGCTGGGCTCGGAGTGAGGCTGGGGGAAGGGGCCGAGCGTGAGGTCCCTCCCTGCCGCACTCCCTCCCCGCCCCAGCTCCTGGAAGCTGTTCAAGCAGCAGGAACGTGTGACCGGCCCGGAGCTCCTGCCACAGCCCGGGACGTGCCCCTGGGCCGGGGGCCAGATGGCACATGATGGGTCACTGGGGCCAGGACGGCTGCCCGAGGCACGGGGCTGGACAGGATGGGGCAGGTGGGGTCAGCCATGGGGTGCGGGCAGTTGTGGGGCACTCAGGATAGCATGGAATGGTTTGGGTTGGAAGGGACCTTAAAAGTTCATCCAGTGCCATCCCCTGCCATGGCAGGGACACCTCCCACTGCCCCTGGCTGCTCCCAAGCCCCAATGTCCAGCCTGGCCTTGGACACTGCCAGGGATCCAGGGGCAGCCACAGCTGCTCTGGGCACCCTGTGCCAGGGCCTGCCCACCCTGCCAGGGAGGAATTTCTCCCCAATATTCCATCAATCCCTGCCCTCTGGCTGTGAGTTCCAGGGCTGCGGCACCCAAACCCTGTGAGTACCCAAACTTTTGGACAGTTGAGCAGTGGGCTGACCCAGCTATGGGGAGAATTGGGATCTGAGGGAGCACCGAGAGCTTTATGGGGACCTGGGGCTGTGGCACACCTGAGCTCTGGACAGACCCAAGCCATGGGGGCAGCCGAGGGGCAGCCCCCGGCTCTGGAGGGGCTGGGTGGGGGAGCACAGGGTAGGATGGGGACAGGCAGGCGGTACCAGCGCTGGTTGCCATTGCCTGTCCCGGCACAACCCCGCCCTGCGTGCCGTGGCTGTCACAGTAACCTTGGCACGGGCCGGGCTCTCGGGGCTGAGTCAGCAGCGGCGCTGTGCAAACAGCAGCGCGGCGAGCACAGGCGTGTTTGCTGCATCGGCCGCTCCAAAAACCCTCGCCAGGCCCTGCAGGGCAGGGAAGCTTCGGTTCCAAGCCCCGATCCCTGCCCCGCCTCTCTGGTCCCCGCCGGAGCCGGCGAACCGCTCTTGGGAGCGCGGCCGGGACAGGTCCCGGTAGCCCCGGAGCGGGACACGGCCCCGGGCAGCGGTCCCTGTGCTGGCCGCGGGGCACAGAGGGCAGGGTGACCGTGCCGGTGGCACTCTGGGGTCACAGCGGGGCAGCCGAGGCCGTGACCCAGCGCAGGATCCAGGCTGGGTAGAGCGCAGCTAACCAAGCCAGGTGGGGATGGTGCGGGTGGGCATCCCCACAGTGGCATCGTCCCCAGGCTGATCCCGAGCCCTGCGGGGCTCCAGGGTCCCCTCTGAGGGATAAACCCCCCCAGCGCCCAGAAAGGCCGGGGAGGAAGGTAACACTGGGTCTCAATCCCTCCCTGCAGTCTGTGGTCACACTGGATGGAGGCAAACTCGTCCACGTGCAGAAGTGGGACGGGAAGGAGACATCGCTGGTGCGGGAGCTGAAGGATGGGAAATTAGTTCTGGTAAGCAATGGTTTTATTCTGAGGTTCCCACCTCAGAAATGGTTTGAAGTGGGAAGAGCTGAGCTCAGGGCTGGGCAAGGCAGCACTAACCGCCCCCCGCCCCTCTGCCCCCAGACTCTCACCATGGGCAACGTCGTCTCCACCCGCATCTACGAGAAGGCGACATAGAGGCTGTCCCAGGTCCCCTGCCTGTCACCCGGTGCCACATCGCCCCCACCTCCTGGCCCCGTGCCAGGCACGGCTTCCCGTGGGCTCGGAGCCGCTGCCCCGCTGGGGCCGCCCCTGCCCCCGCCCGGCGCCTGCAGGGGCCCGAGGGGCTCGGGTGGTGCTTTCGTGGTTTGTTGTTGGGTTCTTTTTTAATTGATAGTGGGAAAAGTCACATGGAAAAATAATAAAGGTGTTGTTACAGCTCTGTGCTCGGTTTACTCGGGAAAAGGCCTTTTTGGCACGTGCCCACCCACAGGGATGGCAGGGATGGGGTTAACGGCCAGTGATCCCAGTAGCCCATCTCAGCCTCTTCTCCACGCTGCTGGGATCAGCCCTGGCTGCCAATGTGCTCTCCCAGCGGGAATGTTCAGTCCTGCAGCAGCTCAGGATCCGGGAACGCCCCTCCCGGTGAGGCCAATCCAGCAGGGCAGGAGGGAGCCCCACAGCCTCAGCCAGAGGTGCGGGGACACCTGAGCGCTTGGTGTCCGGATTTGGGAAGGGAAATGGCCCCAAAGGGGGATGCAGCCATGGGGAGCTGGGGCAGGAAGGAAAGGAAAGAAAGGAAAAGGGTAAGGGGAGGCTGCACCAGCAGTCCCAACTCCTCCTGTGATGCCAACAGCTGCCAACCCCACTCCCAGCTCCCTGCAGAGCCAGAGGCCACAGGAGTGACTCCTTCCCCCATTCACATCTGTCCCAGCACGGCCAAGCTGCTCCTGGCACACTCCCCCTGCCATCCCTTCCCCTGACCTTCAGCTCCAGTTACAAGATTTATGCTCCTTCCAGAAGGCTTCTCCTATGAGTTACCTCACCACACACCCCCTTCCCACCCCAGGGAACCTCGGGAAGCACCCACAACTTCCCAGAAAAAACTCTTTTCCATCTCCTCCACGCAGCCAGCGCTGTTCCTCCCCTGCCCAGGATGAAGTGTGGAGGGTACAGAAGAAAGGAGCCGGTACAAAGTACAGCTGGAGAGGGCAGAGATTTATTTTCCATCCCTTTCCAAGGCAGCAAACACTCCACGGTTCGTGTTTACTCCCGGTATCTCCACTCCCCCATTTGCTCCTTGCTCCTCCACTCCCAGTGTTTGCAGAGACCCAGGGAGCCGGGGCAGGTTTGCAGCCCAGAGCTCTCTGCCACAGCATTGTGGTCCCACCAGAGTGCCCAGCAACACCAAACCCTGTCCCCACCACGGTGTGGGGCTGGCTGTGCCACCCCAACCTCTGCAGGCCACTGCACAGGGCTGCTGTCACCCAGCTGTCACTAGAGCTGGCAGCAGCTCCAGCAGGACACGAGGCTGTGGGACAGCAGGGGTGCCTGCAGGCTGTCATGAGCCTGTGCTGGCAGCAGCTGTGGAACAAAGAGGCAGCCTGTGCCCAAGGTGACAGAGGACAGCTCACAGCAAGGTCAACACCTGTAACACCACTCCCCCGTGTTACTTTGAGAAGGAAACTCTGTCCCTGGAGCAGGAGAGGTGCTGGTCCCTGCTGGCTGCACCAGGGAATGGCCGTGGCAGCAGCCCAGCCTGCCCTGTTCATCCCAGGGCTACTTTTTGTGCTTCTTCTTCTTCTTCTTCTTCTTGGAAGCCTTGCTGGGTTTCCCGGAGTGCTTGGGCCTCTTGCTGGAGGGCTGAGCTCCATCACTGTCCGAGGCCGAGCTGTCCGAGCCCGACTCCGAGGACTGCTTGGCCTTGTGCTTCCTCTTCTTCTTCTCCTAGGAAAACACAGGAAAAGCCTGGAAATGTGGGAATGCTCTCTCTGGTGCTTGCCAGGGCAGCACGGGCCTTTCTGGGCCTGTTCCTGCATGGAAAGGGCACTGTGCCCCAGGAGGCAGGAGTTAATCACCACTGCCAGCCCTCTGCTGCAGGGGCAGGGCACAGGGCATGGCAGAAATAGGAGCAGAGGGGCAGCAGCGGGGAAATCCAAGGCTGGAAACCACTGGATAATTCATGGAAGGAGAGTTCTTGCTCTCACTCCATTATTTCATTGTTCTTTATTACACAAGTTAGAAGATGAAGTTTTTTTGCCCAAAAAATGGGTTTCTAAACCAGCCATGAGCACCATCCCTGCAGCCCCAGCCCACCACCAGCCCCCAGCCTGCCAGGACAGGAGCACTGGAGCATCCAAACACTCTGCTCCAGGCAGGAGAGCCCAGCAGAGCTTCCTGCAGCAGGATGAGCTCAGTGCCCTCCTGCAAGCTGTGGCTCTTTGCACAACCTCCCTAAAGATTTCACCAGCCCCTCCTGTTTCCCAACTTCCTCTGTGCCCCTTCCTGCTCCCCAACTTCCCACTGCACCCCATCCAGCTGATTCCTTTACACACTCTCCTGCTTCCCAGTTTTCCTTGCACATCCTTCTGTTCCCAAACTTCTCTTCCACTCTCCTGCTCCCCAACATCCCCTGCACCCTCTCCTGCTCTCTCCCCCTTCAGAGCCCCCCATCCTGTGCTTCTGCAAAGCCCTGGAACAAAAGCTCCAGGTCTGACCCTCGGCTGCAGCACAAGAACAGCTGGTGCTGGAATAAAGCCCGTAAGGAACTTTGAAATGGATCCAAACCCTCCAATTTGAGGCGTGTGAAAAAGCAGCAGGCAGAGATTACCCTGAGATCAGGCCTGGGGGGCACTGGGATCACCCCAAGGCAGATCAGCACTGTTTAATGATGCAGGATGGCAATTTGGGGAGATTTCATCAGAACACAGGCCTGGGGAGAGGATCTGATGGATCTGGTGCTGCTGCATCGCCTTCTAGCAGGGAGCAGGAACGCTGCCAGCAGCTCCCAAGGGCCTGGCAAACCCCATCCTGCACAAACTCAGGTGTTCCCTCGCCTTGGCTCTGGGAAGTAAAGGGAAGCAGGTGAATGGGCCTCTACAATAATTGTACCTTGCACATGGCTAATGCAAAGCTGCAGCTTTCTGTCCAAGCACAGCAGCACCAGGCTCCAGCAAGGATCCACCAACTTCATCCATGGCCACATCAGTGCCTGAGAGACTTTCCTGGCAAAAGGCTCTGAAGATCACGGAATGATTTGGGTTGGAAGGGACCTGAAATCCCACCCAGTTCCACCTCTATGCCATGGCAGGGACACCTCCCACTGTCCCAGGTGCTCCCAGCCCCAATGTCCAGCCTGGCCTTGGGCACTGCCAGGGATCCAGGGGCAGCCACCGCTGCTCTGGCAATTGCAGCCCAGCCCCTGCCCACCCTGCCAGGGAACAATTCCTGCCCAAGATCCCATCCAGCCCTGCCCTCTGGCACTGGGAAGCCATTCCCTGTGTGCTGTCCCTGCCTGCCTTGTCCCCAGTCCCTCTGCAGCTCTCCTGGAGCCCCTTGAGGCCCTGGCAGGGGCTCTGAGCTCTCCCTGGAGCCTTCTCCTCTCCAGGGGAGCACCCCCAGCTCTCCCAGCCTGGCTGCAGAGGGGCTGATCAGGAATTTTTGCCCAATTTGAGGACTCAGGGAAAGAAGCCAAGGAGAGTTTCAGGGAGCAGAGATGGCCACTGAAATGACCAAAGCCCTGGGACAGGCTTGGACAGCCCCAGTGAGGAATGTGGCCCAGCAAGCTCAGCTCAGGGCTCTAAGCCAGCTACTAAGCACCTGTGCCCAAATTGGATTGGGTGTCCAAGCACCAGGCCCAGCAGGAAAAGAGCTGGCAGCTTAATTTTAATCAAACAGAACAACTCATGTAGGGAGGTGGAAAAGCAAAGACAACACTCAGAGCTGAGCATCATCAGGATCCTCTGGGATTCCAGGGAAGGGAGCAGACGATGGAGCTGCCCCACACCCACCAGACCCTTGGCACATTTTAGCTCCATAACAGCAAATAATGTCACTCAAAATTGAGTCTGTTTTCCTGTGGGGTAACAACAGACTCACCACAAAGTCCCTGACCCACAGAGGAAAGGCAGAAGCAAATCCTCCCACTCCTAAGAGGATGGGAAGGAGTTAAATCCTCCAGAGAAGGGGATGCAGAAAGGAGAATTTTCTCAAGCTTCTCCAGCCTGTGCACATGGTGAGAAAGTTTGAGAAGACCTTCACAACCAACAGTTTCATTCCAGAGCTTGGGAAACTTTCTCAGGATGTGAGGGCTGAAGGCAGGACAGGATGTCACACGCACTCCTGGAGATGGAACAGGGGACATAAAAGCACACGTAGGCATTGTGCTGGCTGGAAAAAATCAACAAACCCTCACTCTCCCCTTTTGGGGGGCTTCTAACAGCCAAGATCACTCCAAGAGAGACAAATTCCTTTTCTGGCACACAGTGGGGTTCCTGGCGTGTCCTGTGCAGGGCCAGGAGCTGAGCTAAGTGATCTTTGTGTGTGGATATTCCACGATTCCCTGATTCTTGCAGTGCAGAAGTGCAGGCAGCACAGCAGCCTGGGCTGGAAGTGCAGCACAAAACAAGGAGGGCTGAGCATTCCCAGAGGAAAAAATGTGGCTGCTCCATCCCTGGAAGGGCTTTGTGGCACACTCTGGCACAGTGGGAGGTGTCCCTGCCCATGGCAGGGGTGGCACTGGATGGGATTTAAGGTCCTTCCCACCCAGCCCATTCCATGATTTTCTGATTTTCAGTAGCAGGAGGCAGCGCTGCTACAAAACCCTCCTGCACGAGCAGCATCCTGCTCCAGAGCACAGCTCCCCTTAAAGCCAGCATCCCAGCCCTGGGAGATGAGCACTGCACTGGGCACCAGGGAACTCTGTGCAGGGGAACTCTGTGTTTCCAGCTCAGGGATTGCCCAGCAACGCCCAGCTTTTTGCCTGCAGGGACAGGCCTGAGCTGCCCAGTGCCCTCCAGCTGTGCTGGATGGGGCTCAGCTCAGCTCAGGGCACAGCCAGCACTCCAAACACTGCATTTTGGGGGAATATTTGGAGAGGATTTGGCCCAAGCAGCTCTCAGTGCAGAGGGCTCACAGCACACAGAGCTGTACTTAACGGTTCCTTGCACATCCTGCCCCACCTATGCAATTATCACACCAGAACCCAACAAAAGTGCTCCAAAATCTCTCTCCAAGCCCCTGTTGGAGCTGCCAGCAAGACAGCAGCAGGCTGGGCTGAAGCCTGAGTCTCGTTTTCATGGAATTCCTTCCCTACTGCTCAAAAACCTCCTCCAAGAGGGGCCCCTCCAGCACTCCAGGCTCCCTGCTGCCCTTTGTGAGGAAACTGCTCCAGGCTGTGCTCTCAGAATGTTACAACAGCTCACTCCTCCTAAAGGTATTTGGGGTTGAGATAAGAGGGGAGTGTCCAGAACTCTCCAAGAAGTTGAAATATTTTTCACCAGACCCTTTTGAGCAGTTATGATGGCATTTGAAGACTTTTGTGTCTTGTCCTTGTGAAAAACTCCAATGGATTTCTAATGTCTGTCTGCATCCCCGGGGCTGTGCCAGGAATCCTTCTTAATCTTAACTCCTTATCCTCATTCCACTGCCCAATTTCATTCCAAACAAGATTCATTACATCGATCTAAAGGTGTTTTTGCATCCTTTGTTGGAGGAGCAGTCAGAATGAAGCTGAGAAGAACCCAGCCTAGAGCCAGTAAATAAAGACAGACAGATTCAGAAAAATTTGGATTAAGACAATGTGTGAAGAGCTGTGCCCTCTTAATGCCATGGAAGAAGTAGTAAAACCACTAAAACTGAGGATGGACAAAGGCTGGATGAGCCACAGATCACAGAACAAACACACTTAGGTGTGGTTTTCACATGAAGATCTGGAAATCTTCCACAAAGTGGGAAAACAGCAGCAAAGTCGTAAAAAAGCTCCAAAGCCATCCAAAACCACCTCAGGGGTGAGCTTTTCCACGTGGAATAAAGCTTGTTAGGAACTTTGAAATGGATCTAAACCCCCAAACTGGAGGTTGTGTGAGCAGAAGATGGGAAAAACTTGGAGAATTTCAACCCAAGGGGTTATCCCTTGGTCAGCACTGCAGGTTTTTTCTTGGAAGACAAAGGCAGCAGGATCAGAAGGGCTCAGCCATTCCCAGCCTCCCACACAACCCCAGCAGGGACACTGCAGTTCCCAGAGGAGCTCCTTCACCCCCTGACCCCAGGAGGAAAAGGGACACAGAGCCTGGGCCTGCCCAGCTGTCCCAGACAGGCTCCAGGGCTCATCCCTGACACAGCACCATGGAATTGTGGAATTGTCTAGGTTGGAAAAGCCCTCCAAGATCAGCCAGTCCAACCACGTCCCCAGCACCACCAGCACGTCCTCAGGTGCCGCATCCACGTGGCTTATGAGAGATGGGGACTCCACCACTGCCAGGACACTTTTATCAACCCTTCTGTGAAGGATTTTCCCCAAATATCCATCCTAAACCTCCCTCAACACAACTTGTGGCTGTTTCCTCACATCCCATCCCTCATTCCCCGGGAGCATCCCCCCGGCTGTCCCCTCCTGGCAGGGAGTTGTGCACAGCCACAAGGTTGTGCTGAGCCTCCTTTTCTCCAGGCTGAGCCCTCCCAGCTCCCTCAGGATTCTCCATTCCCTTCCCTGGACACGCTCCAGCCTCTCCCCTTCTCCCTCCATCACCCACTTTCTCAGGGATTATGGGATGCAGGACAGGACTCTGTGCTGCCACCCAAAGATGTGTCACTGTCACACCAGTGCCACTCCCACTGAATCCAGCTCCAGCCTGTAAATGCTGTGGGGCTCAGGCAGAAGGGACAACACGAGCTGGGAGCCATTGGGAAGGCAAGGTGAGAAAAAAGGAGGTGAGGATCCTGGAGTGTCTCAAGAGAGGAATCTCTGGGAAGAGCAGAAAAACCCCAGAAACTGCAAGGAAACATCAGATCCAGGACAGCACAAAATGCTGATCCTGAGCAACCACAAATATTAATTTTATTGCTCTGACAGTGGAGATGGAATCCCTTGGGAGCTGGCAGCTCCCTCCTCTCATTTAAAAACCCCACCCCACACAGGTGTCACACCCATGGGAGGGGCAGGTCAGCAAGGAGATTGTCCCTGAATCCACAGAGCTATTTCCATGTGCTGTAAATCCCTGGAGCTCCAGGCAAGCAGGGAAGCACATGGTGGCTCCCACACAAGATCACAGCAGGCACTCGAGACTACAAGGGAACCATTCATCTCCAGGATCCCACATCCTGCCTCCAAAAAGGCTCCAAGTTTTATTATTCCAGCTCTGGAAAACATCTGAAAACTTTTGATGTTACTCTTGAGAAGGCAGGGAGATCAAAGGAACAAGTGAGATTTCAAGGAAAGCTACTAATCCACCAACCCCCCAAAAAAAAAATCAGGAACAAATTCAGGACAGTGACCCACATTTCCTGTAGTGTCAGCAGGGCAAGACTCCACTGAGAATCCCCATCCTGGAGGATGGGCAGGGGTAGGATAATAAGATATTTGTGCACTTCTTTGTGTAATTTTTCCCCAAAACATTTAAATAACTTGAGCCTTTTCTGCCTGTTGCCACTCTCCAGGGATACAGAGAGGCCACAGAGCTGGAAAGAGGGGAAAAAATAGAGACAGGGCTTTGGAAGAGTAATTAAAGGTGGGACTGTGAAGGGGCTGATGGAAGAGTTTATTTAAGGAAGTCTTGAACTGGGTTGTGGCTGCCCCTGGATGTGTCCCAGGCCAGGCTGGGCAGGGCTTGGAGCAACCAGGGACCACGGCAGGGGTGGGATGGGATTTAAGGTCCCTTCCAACCCAAACCCTCTGGGATCCTGTGAATACTCATCCCTGAGTAAGCCTGACCACCAAAAGCTCCTGGTCTGGGTTCAAGCCTCACCTGTGTTTTACTTTATCCCATCCTGCCACAAGCCAGAGGTCAAACACTGCCTGGAAAATGTCTCTGATCTGGTGCCATTTTCACAGGGACACAAATTGCTCTGCAGCCTTGGAATGTTCCCTGTGCAAACACAGCCAGGGATTTTCCCCCAGAGCGTGCAGATAAACCCAATTCCCACAGCTCTGGCAGGGTCAGGATACCCCTGGAGCCAGCAGGGCACCGAGTCCAGATCAAAGAAAGTTGTGAGGGCAGGAGAAAGGAGGAAAACAGGTCATTGGCAGGAATCACAGAAATTCAAGACACTGAAGCAAAGCCTGTAGAGCCTCACAAAGACCAGGAAAAACAATAATCATCTTTTTCTCACTCTAGGAATATTTTTGAGGGCTGTGTGTTGTAGCACGAAACCAGCTTGAAGGCAGCTTGACAATAAAAGAAGAAAACCTAAGAATTAGTAAGAAATCTGCAGAGATTGCTGTTTTGCTACAGAACCTGCCCAGAACTGAGGCATGTTCTCAGCTCACACCTGGCTACTCACACCCATGCTGCTGGAGTAACTCAGCTGTAACCACAGAGCAAACACCCACCCCCCATTTCCTTTTCCAGGTCAGCCAGAGGTCATCTCGTACCTTTTTCCTCTTTTTTGAAGACTCCTCAGCCTGGCTGATCTTTTTATCCCCTTCGTGTCCCGCTGCTGCCCCCTCCTCTTCCTCCTCCTCCTCTGGAATGAGGCTGTATTTGGTTCCTCCAGGCTGCATGAAACATTCCTTGGCAAAGTGACCTGGAAAAAAAGGTGTTTGAAGCAACAACCCAGCCCCTTTTCCCTTTTTTTTTTGTTCCTTTTTTAACAAATGCATTTCACACCTGAAGTGCTGCCAAGGCTCTTTTGATTATCAGTCACAAGGAGGCAATCTACACCGGATATTTTTTATCCTGAAATTTCAGCTGGTTGAACATGCCCTGATTGGACAGGACAGGGAACAAACATAACCCAGGTCATTCTGGAGGGATTAGTTAGGCAAAAAAGAAAATATTCTTGTCTCAACAAGTAAAAATCTGTCTCTGCAGGAGTTTAATCAGCCCACAAAAGAGTGGGGGAAAGGTAAGTTAGTATGACAGGCACCTGGAAAATGAGCTAAAGCCACAAAGAAAGAGAAATTCAGCTCTTCTGGTTCTATCCTTTCTACTCTGGAGACATCAAAGTTGACCTACTAAGAGCTGCAGTGGAAATTTGGACAGCTGCACCTGCTGTTAGGAAGAGACACCATTATTAAAAAGCAGATTAGAAATAGGAATAATCTGCTTTTTTGGATTCTTTAAAATAGTGTTTTATATATAACAGTTTTTAAAATAGTAATAATTCTTTAAAATAGTATTTTCAGGATATTTCTCTACCACTACAGAGCCCACATTCATCATCAACCTCCTCCAGAACAGCACGAGCCCCCTTAACCATTTCCTCTAAATAACACAAGTAGGGCACAGCAAAAACTCCCGCACAAAAAACGACTTGGAGCCTCAGCAACTTGAATAAATCTCCTGAAAGGCACCACAAAATCATCTCCACACTGCTGAACCAGGCAGGACATCATTTCAGCAGGGCACAGACTTGGTTGTAGCTCTCAAACACAACTCCAGTGTCCCACCCACTGAGCTGGAGCTTCCACTGAGGGCTGTTCACAGCAGGATCACCTGGTGAAGGTTTGTTTGCTTCTTAAAAACCACAATCAGAAAAAGATCTCAGGTATGAGACACAGGAACCAAACTGCAGGAAGGGGACCTGTCCTGAACTGTGCCCAGCAGGAGGAACAGCTGGGCTTGAAGGGACATCTGGAGATCACCTGGAGCAGCTGCCACAGACACATCCAGGGGGCTGGCATGGCTCCAGAGAGGGAGACTCCACTCCCTCCCTGTTCCAGAGCTCTGCCACTCCCCATGGACAGAAATTCTTCCTCACAGGGAGGTGGAGCTCATTGTGTTTTAGTTTCTGGCCATCACTCCTTGTCCTGTTCCTGAGCAGGGTCTGGCACCATCCTCTGACACTCCTTGGGGATATTTGTGTGGATTGATGGGATCCCCTCTCAGTGTTTTCTTCTCCACAACAACCAGGCCCAGCTCCCTGGGTTTGGAGCTCTCCTCAGCCTCTCCTCATCTTTGCAGCCTCCACTGGCCCCTCACCAGTAGCCCAAAGGGGGGTGATTTTAAGGAATAAACTTTTTTTTTTTAAAGGACTTGAACTAAGTCTCTTTATTTTGTAGCAAGTGATAAAAAAATGCCTCCTCTAAAGAACAAACATGGAACTAAAATTCAGTCCTTACAACCACATGTAACCATGTCAGCAGCGTGCCCAGAGCAGCTGTGGCTGCCCCTGGATCCCTGGAAGTGCCCAAGGCCAGCCTGGACAGGGCTGGGAGCAGCCTGGGATGGTAGAAGGTGTCCCTGGGGACTGGAATCAGATGGGATTTAAGGTCCCTTCCAACCCAAACCATTCTGGGATTCTAAGCTAGACACTGATGCAAGCCAGCCCAGGGTCACAGCCTGGCTGGGACAAAGCCATGAAGAAGCAGCCCAGACCCACCTTTGCAGCCACATTTCTTGCACACCGTGTTCAGGACGGCCTCCAGGGTGATCTTCTGGCTCGTGTAGTCCCTGAAGGTGCGTTTCTTCCTCTCATCCTGACTGGGAGGACAAGAACAGCACCATTTTCAATCCATTCTCATCTTTAATCCCCCATTTTTGTACCAACACACCTGACCACAAGGCTTTAAAAGGTTACTCTCGAAGTAAAACTTTCTAAAATCAAAGATCAGACCTGACCTGGCCTTGGGCACTGCCAGGGATCCAGGGGCAGCCACAGCTGCGCGGGCAAGTGCAGCCCAGCCCCTGCCCCCCCTGCCAGGGAACAATTCCTGCCCAAGATCCCATCCAGCCCTGCCCTCTGGCACTGGGAAGCCATTCCCTGTGTGCTGTCCCTGCCTGCCTTGTCCCCAGTCCCTCTGCAGCTCTCCTGGAGCCCCTTGAGGCCCTGGCAGGGGCTCTGAGCTCTCCCTGGAGCCTTCTCCTCTCCAGGGGAGCACCCCCAGCTCTCCCAGCCTGGATGCAGAGCAGAGGGGCTGATCAGGAATTTTAGTTCTAACCCTGTGCCCTGGGCAGGGACACCTCCCACTGTCCCAGGTGCTCCCAGCCCCAATGTCCAGCCTGGCCTTGGCCACTGCCAGGGATCCAGGGGCAGCCACAGCTGCTCTGGCAATTGCAGCCCAGCCCCTGCCCACCCTGCCAGGGAACCATTCCTGCCCAAGATCCCATCCAGCCCTGCCCTCTGGCACTGGGAAGCCATTCCCTGTGTCCTGTGGGAAGCCATTCCCCTCTGGGCTGCTCTGTTCTGCTCAGATTTACCCACTCAAGGGAAACGTTGTTGGGATCCAGATCTTTCCCCGTGCCTTGGTGAACAACCTTCATGGAGAGGGAGAGCTTCAGTTTGTCATCCTTCATCTAGAAAACATGGAATGGGCAGGATAAACGACCAGGGTGTTAATTAACACACAAGATACTTTATTATCATGGAGGTTACCTCTTTCCCAATGAGCTTCACCCAGACTTTGTCCCCAACGTCGACCATCTCGGAGGGTTTGTCCACACGGCAGGAGGACATGTGAGTCCTGTGGACAAGGCCTGCACGTGGGGTGGGGACAGAAGAGAGAGAAACAATCCTCAGATTTGCCTTCCAGGACAGCAGGTCCTAAAGTGGATGCAGATAATCCCTTCTGGTGTGGAAAGAATGTGTTTCTACACAATTAATAAATAGAATTAAAAAATAATAGTGTTTATTTCTTGATCTCATCCTTTTTTCAGTTCTATACAGACAATTCTCCACTGAACAGCAGATTTTCAGTTTTCACACTGGCTTGGAGCAGATAATCCTTTGGGGTGTGGGAAGAATGTGTTTTTGCACCATTAGTAAATAAAATTTAAAAACTAATAGTATTTATTTCATCTTTAACTCATTTTTATTTTCAATTTTTTGATTATTGTTTATAATGTAGACACTGCTAATAAAGCTGTAAATGTTAATAATAAATACAACTAATAAATACATTTATAAATAAGCGTGTATGTATTTTGCAGGGTGCTTCAATTTTTTTAACCGCTAAAACAGGTCACAACACCCCAAATTAGATTTTAATTTGGGTGATTGACATGTGGACAACAGGGTTCTGCAGGGGAGGAGAAATCTGGGAACACTTTGCTGTTGTAGCTCACATTCTAAGGCCACTTTGTGCCTTCCCCCAGCAGCCACAATCCTGCCCCAAATCCTGCAAGGAGCAGGAACCTCAGGAGGGGAGCAGGGAAGGGCTTCCTTGGGGGCTGCAGCTTTCCCACAATCACAGACACAGCTTTAAGTCTGATGTTCCCCTTCTTTTTATTTCAGCTTCGTTTTAGTCTTCTTTCCCCACTCATTTACACTGCCCATTAAAAGGAGGAAATTGGGCAAACGACCTAAATGCAGAATTTCTATACTTCTGCCATTATCTTCAAATGATTTTCTAAAGTATCCTTTAGTTACGAAAACCTCCACTAAAGTATTCAGAAGGTATCAAAACTCCACCCAAAATATCCAGAATTTTCCAAACACCCACTCCAAGACACCATGAAGTTACCAAAAAACCCTCTGGGTCTTTTTTGGTAATCATGCAAAAATCCATCATCCTCTAAATGCTTTCCAGGAACTCCAAATTTCTTCCTAATTTAGTAAAAACTCCTTTTCTGAGCTTTCTCTGAAAGCCTTTAATTCTGAGGTGGCTGCTTGCCTTGGACACACCAGCCTGGGAAAAAAAAAGCAAAGCAAATCAGAAACACAAACCTTGCTTCCTGCAGCCTGGGATTTTGATAAATGCCCCATAATCAGTCACTGCAGCAACCTGGAGAGAAAAGCATCACCAGATCTGAAGGAAAGCCCTTCCCAAAGCCCTGTGCTCAGCTCACAGGGGAGAATCTGCACAACAAACCTGCACAGTTCAGCTGATCTGGAGATTATCAGAAAATCAGGGAATGATTTGGGTTGGAGGGATTTTACAGCTCCTTTTCTACCACCCCAGCCATGGCAGGGACACCTCCCACTGTCCCAGGTGCTCCCAGCCCCAATGTCCAGCCTGGCCTTGGGCACTGCCAGGGATCCAGGGGCAGCCACAGCTGCTCTGGCAATTGCAGCCCAGCCCCTGCCCACCCTGCCAGGGAACAATTCCTGCCCAAGATCCCATCCAGCCCTGCCCTCTGGCACTGGGAAGCCATTGCCTGTGTGCTGTCCCTGCCTGCCTTGTCCCCAGTCCCTCTGCAGCTCTCCTGGAGCCCCTTGAGGCCCTGGCAGGGGCTCTGAGCTCTCCCTGGAGCCTTCTCCTCTCCAGGGGAGCACCCCCAGCTCTCCCAGCCTGGCTGCAGAGGGGCTCCAGCCCTGGAGCAGCTCCATGGATTCCTCTGGGCTCTCTCCAAGAGCTCCACATCCTGCTGATGTTGGAATTCCGAGCTCTGCAAGTGAGGAATCACGTGGGACAGAGGAACAGAATCCCCGCAGCCCTGCTGCCCCCCTTTAACGCCACACCCACACCTGTACATAAACAAGTCCACGGACACAGGTGTGTGTACCTGTACAGAGCTGTCCGTCACTCAAACCTCCCCTGCGCTAAGCCCTGACTAAACCAACAGAATAAATTCACACTGATCACGGCCGGGGCCGTGACAGTCGCTCTCCGCACCTCGCCCTGGAAGATCGAGTAGAGCTCGGGGAGCGGCTCCATCGCCTCCAAAGGTCCCGTGACAGCCAGCTGGATTCACCCCACGCTACCGCATCTCCTCTCCAGGATGCTGACAAAAGAAACATTTCATTAAGGCCTGAAAACCCTCAAGGGTTCACTTGACTTGAGGAGCGCGGGGATGGACCCCAGCGGAACTCGCAGTGCTGCGGTGCAGGACTGACCTAGACCGGCGCGGTGGGACAAGACAGCTCTTCCCGGAGCCCGCGGGGAGGTAGAGGCTCGTCAGCACCCACGGCAGCAACCCCAAAGCGCCGCCATCGCCTCAACCTCCCCCGCCCGCCGCCGCCATTCCCCCCTCACGCTGAGAGGCCGCGCTCTCCGCCAATCACATGGCGGAATGTTGCCGTGTGGCAGCCTACAGCCAATCAGCGTAACCCATGCTGCCAACGCCCGCTCCCCACCAATCAGAGCGAGGCGCGCCAGAAGGCGCCGCGCTCTCCGCTCTACCCTCGGCGCGCCGGTGGCGTATAGAGGGGCGGGACATCCAGGGCGCTTCACCAATCAGCGCGGCGGGTGCGACGCCGACAGCCAATGGGGAGCGGGGGGCGGGGCCTGGCGCCCGCCATGATCGAGCAGCAGAAGCGGAAGGTCCCGGGCCCCGGGCCTGGCCCCGGCCCCGTTCCCGGGCCCCCCCCAGCACCCGCCGCCCCCGGCGCCGCCCCCGCGCCCGGCCCCGACCTCCCGCTAGTCCCCGTGCCCGCCAAGCGGCCCCGCCATGACCTGCCGGGGGCGCCAGGCACGGGCGGTGCAGGGGGGCAGCCTCCNGCTGACAAAAGAAACATTTCATTAAGGCCTGAAAACCCTCAAGGGTTCACTTGACTTGAGGAGCGCGGGGATGGACCCCAGCGGAACTCGCAGTGCTGCGGTGCAGGACTGACCTAGACCGGCGCGGTGGGACAAGACAGCTCTTCCCGGAGCCCGCGGGGAGGTAGAGGCTCGTCAGCACCCACGGCAGCAACCCCAAAGCGCCGCCATCGCCTCAACCTCCCCCGCCCGCCGCCGCCATTCCCCCCTCACGCTGAGAGGCCGCGCTCTCCGCCAATCACATGGCGTAATGTTGCCGAGTGGCAGCCTACAGCCAATCAGCGTAACCCATGCTGCCAACGCCCGCTCCCCACCAATCAGAGCGAGGCGCGCCAGAAGGCGCCGCGCTCTCCGCTCTACCCTCGGCGCGCCGGTGGCGTATAGAGGGGCGGGACATCCAGGGCGCTTCACCAATCAGCGCGGCGGGTGCGACGCCGACAGCCAATGGGGAGCGGGGGGCGGGGCCTGGCGCCCGCCATGATCGAGCAGCAGAAGCGGAAGGTCCCGGGCCCCGGGCCTGGCCCCGGCCCCGTTCCCGGGCCCCCCCCAGCACCCGCCGCCCCCGGCGCCGCCCCCGCGCCCGGCCCCGACCTCCCGCTAGTCCCCGTGCCCGCCAAGCGGCCCCGCCATGACCTGCCGGGGGCGCCAGGCACGGGCGGTGCAGGGGGGCAGCCTCCGGCCGGCCCTCTGCTGCAGGCGGTAATGGGGGGAACGTGAGGGGAGGGTGGGAAGAGATCCGGGGTGGGATGGAGAGGTGAGGGAAGAAGGCCTGGGATGGTTCCAGTAGGAGGGAAGGGCCACGAAGATGTTGGGCTGGGCACTGCAGAGGCACCTCCAGTGCTGCGTTCGGTTCTGGGCCCCTCAGTTCAGGAGGGGCTGGAGCGGGTCCGGGGAATGGGGCTGGGCAAGCGGCTGGAGCACCAGGAGAGGCTGAGGGAGCTGGGAAAGGGGCTCAGCCTGGAGAAAAGGAGGCTCAGGGGGATCTTCTGTGTCGGGCTTCCAGGAAACAGGGACAGGGGAAACGGTCGGGCACCCAGGGAACAGGGATAGGAGCAGAGGGAACGGCCTCAGGCTGGGCCAGGGGAGGTCAGGGTGGACATCAGGAATTTCTCCATGGAAAGGGTGGTCAGGCCTTGGCAGGGGCTGCCCAGGGAGGTTTGGAGTGCCCATCCCTGGAGGTGGCCAAGGAGGGCACTCAGGGCTCTGCGGTGGTGACAAGGTGGGCATCAGGCACAGCGTGGACTTGATGACCTTAGAGCTCTTTTCCAACCTCAGTAATCCTGTGATTCTGGAATTCTGATGGGATGTGCTATGGGGAGATCAAGATGCTTGGCATGGGTTGCAGGCTGACCATACTCTGGCCTTGTCCCCTCACGGTGTCCCCTGTGTCCCTCAGGGCCCCCCGCGCTGCTCCTCGCTGCAGGCCCCCATCATGCTGCTGTCAGGACACGAGGGGGAGGTTTATTGCTGCAAGTTCCATCCCAATGGCAACACCCTGGCCTCGGCTGGCTTCGACAGGCTCATCCGTGAGTGTCACTGCTGTCCCCTCTGTCCCCTGGGCTGGGCTCACACGGGCTGAGGCCCTGCTGCTGAAGGGTTGTAGCTCAGCCCTCACCTGGCTGGGTCCTGAGTGTGAATTGCTTTCCCAGGGTGGTGCAGGAAGCTTTTCCTAGCTTCTCTCCAGGTCCCATCCTGATGGTGCTGGAAATGTGTCTTGCTGGGCACGGCGCTGTGTCCCCCTCACACAGGTTCCAGAGGTTTGCAGAAATGCAGTTGTTAATGCTTAGGGTTGCTGAACCAAAGATTATAATTTTTCTTAAACTCACCTAAGTCAGATCTGCTCTGGGGCTCACCCAATGCTTTGTTACTGCTGTGAATTATCCTGGATGGGACTCAGCAGTGAGGATGGTCCATCCTTCACTTTGCTGAAATCCCACAGATCAGCTCCATGCACCACAGGGGGCTGTTCCCGTGGTTCTCCCGTGCTCACCTCTCCTTTGCTGTCCCCCAGTGCTCTGGAACGTCTATGGGGACTGTGACAACTTTGCCACCCTGAAGGGACACAGCGGGGCTGTCATGGAGCTGCACTACAACACGGATGGCAGGTGAGGGCAGGGGCTTTCTGCTGCTCACAGAGCCCAGGGACTCACTGAACCTCAGGGAATGGAGCTGGGGAAGAGGCTGGAGGCCCAGGAGGGCCTGAGGGAGCTGGAAAGGGGCTCAGCCTGGAGAAAAGGAGGCTCAGGGGGGACCCTGTGGCTCTGCACAACTCCCTGCCAGGAGGGGACAGCCGGAGGGGTCGGGCTCTGCTCCCAGGGAACAGGGACAGGAGGAGAGGGAACGGCCTCAGGCTGGGCCAGGGGAGGTCAGGGTGGACATCAGGAATTTCTCCATGGAAAGGGTGGCCAGGCCTTGGCAGGGGCTGCCCAGGGAGGTTTGGAGTGCCCATCCCTGGAGGTGTCCAAGGAAGGCCTGGATGTGACACTCAATGCTCTGGACTGGTGACAAAGTGGGCATCGGGCACAGCTGGGACTCGATGCTCTTGGAGCTCTTTTCCAACCTAAATGATCCTGGGATTGTTGCCCTTGCACAGTCCATGGACACAAAGTCCTTGTAGTCCCTTTCCCAGCATGGGCAAAGGATCTGGGGACACCTGTGACCCACCAGTGCCATTGATGCAGGTTTGGGGAACTGAGGGAAGTTTGTGTTGGGTGTCTGGGAGTCACTGGGGATGGGGAGAGAACAGGTGAGATAGTGGTTAATTTAGAAGGCTGTGCCACCATTGCTGCTGAGCCTTGCTGCCTGTGCTCATCCCAGATGCTGCTTGAGGAGGCAGAAAAACAGTTTCTAACAGGGATTAAAGGGAGTTTGTCCATGCAGCTGCTCCAATGTCAGTCAGGCTCCTCCAAAACACCAAAGGGAGAGGTTCTCCTCCCACTGGTTGTTCCTGAAGGAAGGATGGGGAGGGAGCTGAGCCCTCACGGTGGTTGTTACCTGCAGCATGCTCTTCTCAGCATCCACGGACAAAACCGTGGCTGTGTGGGACAGCGAGACAGGGGAGAGGGTGAAGAGGCTCAAGGGCCACACGTCCTTTGTCAACTCCTGCTACCCGGCCCGGAGGGGACCCCAGCTCGTCTGCACCGGCAGCGACGATGGCACCGTCAAGGTCAGTGTGTGCCCTGGGGAAAACCCGGGACAGAAAGGTGGAAAAGCTTTTAGGATCTTCCCATTTAACTGGGCTGAATTCAGCCCTTCGTTACTTGTTTCATTATCTTATCACCGTGAGTTCAGACTCAAAGATGTGACAGCAAATTTCACTGCTCCTTTTTTTCTGTGCATCTCAGGGGGGTTGGGAAGGTAGAGCTGCTCAGCTGAGCTTTTTCTGCTGCTCTGGGTTAGCAAAGTGTGAGAACACTATTCCTGAAATCTGGGCTGGGGCCCTTCTTCTCTTTGCTGAAATCTCCTTTTCTCTCTCCTGAAATCTGGAGAGAAGGCTGACCCCTTCTTCCCTCACTTCATTCCTGGGCTCCAAACACAGCAAATGATGTTTTTTATAAAGATCTCCAGATTGGATATTTTATAATGATTTCCTGAGATCTGCAAAGGGATTTTGGGAGAGCAGTCTGAGTCTCTTCCACTGTCTCTGCAGCTCTCTGTGATTTTGGTGTTAAATATCTCTGCCCACCTCTTACAACTGCCACGTTTCTTTCCAGCTGTGGGATATCAGGAAAAAAGCTGCTGTCCAGACATTCCAGAACACCTACCAGGTGCTGGCTGTCACCTTCAATGACACCAGTGACCAGATCATCTCTGGAGGCATCGACAATGACATCAAGGTAGGGCCCTGTGTCCCTTTCCCATCCTGTCACACCTTGTGTTGCTCAAGGACAGCCATGGGGGTCACCTGCTGAATTTTACATCCCCTGGACCTGCTGTGTCCATCCCTGCTGGTGGTACAGGGCCAATCAAGTGGCAGGGAGCTGCTCTGGGCTGGCAGTGGCAGCCTGGCATTCCCAGTGTCCCAGCACTGCTGTCACCTGCCAGAGCCAGCATGGAATGCTGGCTGTGCTGGCAGGCTGGGACAGAGCCATGTGTGAGGTAAACGGAAGAGAATGTGGTGACACGTCCCCTCTGTGCCCTCTGCCCCAGTTTGCAGCTCACCCTGACACCTGCTGGTGTGGAAAGTTCTCATTTAAGAGTGAGCTCAGCATTTCATTCAGCTGTTTCCCATGGTGGCTGCAGGGCTCAGGCTGTCCCTGTGCCCTCAGGCCCTGCTCCAGTCTGTCCCCAGCCTGTCACAGCCAGTGCTCAGTGTGGCACTGCCACCAGAGCTGTCCCCAGCCTGTCACAGCCAGTGCTCGGTGTGGCACTGCCACCAGAGCTGTCCCCAGCCTGTCACAGCCAGTGCTCGGTGTGGCACTGCCACCAGAGCTGTTCCCACTGCCCCCTGTGGGAAGAACAGCCTGGAACTGTGGGAATTGGGGAGCTCCTGCTCTGTCCCATCAGGCAGGGGGATTTGGGGGATTCTGTGGCCAGTTCAAGAGGAATTCTGCAGGCCTGGGGCTGCTGACCTTTAACTCCTTGGAGGTTGAACATACTCATTTGGAAACCTCCCCAAAGGCAAATTCTGTCTTTCCAGAACACCCATAAACTTCCAGCCCCATATTTTCATAGAATCATGGAATAGTTTGAATGGAAAGGGACATGAAAGCTCATGCCATCCCACCCCTGCCATGGCAGGGACACCTCCCACTGTCCCAGGTGCTCCCAGCCCCAATGTCCAGCCTGGCCTTGGGCACTGCCAGGGATCCAGGGGCAGCCACAGCTGCTCTGGCAATTGCAGCCCAGCCCCTGCCCACCCTGCCAGGGAACAATTCCTGCCCAAGATGCCATCCAGCCCTGCCCTCTGGCACTGGGAAGCCATTCCCTGTGTCCTGCCTGTGTGGGGCTGCTGCCGTGTCACTCCTTGAGGGTTGAACGCATCCGGTTACAAATCTAAGGCACAAATCTCAGTTTCCTACAACTCCCATCAAGCTCCAGAGCCCAGCACTGGAACCCCCAGCTGATGGCAGCAGCTGATGGATCAGTGCCTGTGTGGGATGCTGTGGGAGCTGCAGCTCCAGCATTCCTGGCTGTGTTTGCTGTGCCAGGTGTGGGACCTGCGGCAGAACAAGCTCACCTACACCATGCGGGGCCACGCCGACTCGGTGACGGGCCTGAGCCTCAGCTCTGAGGGCTCCTACCTGCTCTCCAACGCCATGGACAACACAGGTACAGCCTGCTGAGCCTCCCAGGGACACCTCTGGGTGTTCATCCCGGGAAAACAGCACTGAGCTGGGGTGGGCTGCAGGGAGTTTGGCTGCAGAGATAAGCCGTGAATTGGCATCCTTGCAGGGGGGGAGCAGCTGCCTCAGGGGGGTTTGTGCCAGCTCCTGGAGGGAACTGGGGACACGAGCCATGGCACAGGTTTGTCCGCTCAGCGGGAGTGGCAGCCCAGCGCCTGCAGGGCGCGGGGGCAAGAGCCCGGGCACAGCTTATCTGTGCACTCTGGGCCTGTTTGGCTGTGTCCCCTCAGCAGGAGTGACAGCCCAGCTCCTGTAGGACACTGGTGACAAGCGCCACGGCACAGGTTATCCTGTAGGGCCTGGGGACAAGAGCCATGGCACAGGTTATCCTGCAGGGCCTGGGGACAAGAGCCATGGCACAGGTTATGCTGCAGGGCCTGGGGACAAGAGCCACGGCACAGGTTAGCCTGTAGGGCCTGGGGACCAGAGCCATGGCACAGGTGATCCTGCAGGGCCTGGGGACACGGGCCTGGGCCCGGGTTTCGCGGCGGGGCCTGGGGGCGAGGGCCATGGCACAGGTTATCTGTGCCCTCCGGGCCAGGCTCCTGTCAGACTGGCTTGGCTGTGTCCCCTCAGCAGGGGTGACAGCCCAGCTGCCACCCTGCCTGTCCCGTTGTCCCTCAGTGAGGCTGAAACCATCAGGACCGTGCCCATGGGATGTGCCAGGATGAAGAAAACCCTCCTGTAAGGAGGTGGTGGCTCAGTTTTGGGATGGCAGATTGGGGTTTTTTTGTAATTCCACGTTGCTGCTGTTGTCCTGCCAGAGCAAAGCCTCCTGCAGGGAAAGCTGCTGGTTCCCTGTGGCCTTTGGGAGATGAGGGCTCAGGGAGCCTGTCCTGGGCACAGGGGGTTTGCCTGGGCTGCCCTTTCCCTGTGCCCCTCAGCTGCTGGCTCTGACTCTTGCAGTTCGGATCTGGGACGTGAGGCCCTTCGCTCCCAAGGAGAGATGTGTGAAGATTTTCCAGGGAAATGTCCATAATTTTGAAAAGGTGAGTGTGCTCTGCTCCTCATTCGATTTCCCCTGCTATTAACTTTTCTCTAAATTGTTTTTTTCAATTTAAGTTTGGGCTAGAAAGGCTTTAATAAGAACTCAAAGAAAGATGAATACTCTAAGTGGGATTCCAATTAAAGCCTCAGTAACAAGATTTCTTTGCTCAGTTCAGCTGTAATTAGCTGTAAATTAAGTATTTTCTACACTTACCATCTACTTTGTGTAAAATAACAAGGCACTGGCTGTTTCCAGCAATAAAATAAAATCTGTAATTACCATCTCATCTTCCAAGGGAGATCATTAGTGGTGCTGGTTAAAGTCTCGTGGTGATTTTAGTTCAAGGAGAAGGGGAAAACTAAATAGATCTGTGCATGTTCTTTTGTTTTAGAACCTTCTGAGGTGCTCCTGGTCCCCAGATGGCAGTAAAATTGCAGGGGGGTCTGCTGACAGGTGAGTGGCCACTGCATTCCTCTGTCCCCATCAATCCATGATTTAATTGCAGAGTTCTGCATCAGAATTTCAAGGCTCAGTGTTGTGTGTAAAGGTGTGAAATCCCAAACAGCCCTCAGGGAGTTTTCCTGATTTCCACAGGGATGTGTTTCTGTCGCTTTGGTGTCTGTGGAGGAGCACCTGACTGTTGTAAAATGTGGTTATTATTATCAAAACCTGGCTGAGGATCTGCCCTGTCCCACCACAGGATCCCCCAGCAGGTGACAGGGACATCTTTGCCACTGCGTTGGAACCCTGTGTGTCCTGGCAGAAGCCTGGGAGGGTCTTTGAGAGCAGGGTCTGTGTGTGGGGTTGGAGGATGAGGACCACAAATGCCAGTTAAATCCATGGTGGCATTCCAGGGATCATTAATGACCTCTCCTTTAATTAAGGGGAAATAAAGATCAATCGGCACATCTCAGACTTGTAAATGAAGGATTCTGTAAAGTGAGCTGAGGAGTGAAAAGGGCAGAGGGAGGAAGCACAACAGGGTCTGAAGGTCCCTGTAAAGGACACCAACATCCCCTGGAGCAAATTGTCTTGGCTTGGAAAGACAGATTCTGCCAGGGAAAGCAGGAGCTTCCCTTGGAATGGAGAATGGAAACCCCCCTCCCTCCAAATTATTATCATTTTGAAATTAAGGGGCTTTCAGGCAAATATATGGGAATAGGAATAACAGCTCTTTACTGGGAATATTAAAAATAAAAAATGTAGTATTACAAAATACCAACCAATCAAACAAACAAAAAAAGAAACCAGTGACAGAGTCAGGACACAGCCTGACCCCTGTTGGGTCAGGGTGTTGGGAGCAGCCCAGTCCAGCCCTCCTGCAGTGCCAGATGTGGTTCTGTTGGAGCAGAGAGGATCCTGTAGCAGGGTGGAGTTTTCTCTGAAGGCCCAGTGGTGCTGAGATGGGTCTGGTTCCTCTGGGAATGCAAACAGGCTGTGCTGGAGTTCTGAACCCCAGGTTTTATCCAGGTAGGAATGCTGGGCTCCTCCCCTGGGTGCAGCATCTCCCAGTGGGGTGATGGAATTTTATCAGCCCTGCAGGGAGACTCAGTGGCCCATTAAGAGATCATATTTCTGTATGAAAAGGGAGGATGGGTGGTAGAAGAGATAAGGAGCACTGCCCCAGCTGGGTTAACAGCTGGGCCATTAACAGCAGATACCCACCCCCTCTGCCTGGAGTTATGAGGGATGGGTCACAGAAGAGATAAAGGAAACACCTCCCCAAGGGGTTTCAACAGCTGGCAACAGAACACACACTGCTGGTCACATCCTGCACTGCAGCCCAGGACACAAATCCAGGCCCAAATCCAGTGCCAGGGAGACAGGAATTCCTGCAGGCCAGGGCATGGAGCAGCAGTAATCACCAGGTTGATGAGTTTCTGACAGCAGAGGGGCAGAACTTGAGCTCTCCCTGTCCAGATGTAATGGGGCAGCTGTCCCAGCATGAGCCAGGGCTGTGACTCTGCTCCCAGCCCTGCTGGGCACAGAGTGGGGCAAGTGGGGAGGGAGGATCCGTGCCCGGGGGAGGGACTCCGGCCTGGGAGAGGGACCCCAGCCTGGGAGAGGGACCCCAGCCTGGGAGAGGGACCCCAGCCTGGGAGAGGGACCCCAGCCTGGGAGAGGGACCCCAGCCCAGGAGAGCGATCCCTGCCTGGATCCCTGCGGGCAGGCTGAGCCCTGCTCTGGACAGGTGTGCCTGGAGTTTGGGTCAGTGGGTTCATTCTCCAGGTGCTGGTGGAGCTCAGGGCTCTGACAGCTCCTGGGGAAGGTCACACCAGGCCACTTCAATCTTTCTGCTATCACAGAGCTTTTCATTTATTCTTTTTTATTCCCTTTTTTTTTTTTTTTTGAGGAGTATCTGCAGGAAAAGCAAAGCAAGTTTAAACAAACATTTTGTTTTTAGTATAGAACGTTCCCCCAGTGATTCCTCTCGCCTTCTGTGCTGGGTCTGTGTTGAAGAGACAATTACCTGAATATTTATTTTTGCTGTTGAGCCCTTCAGAAGTGTTTTAGTAAAATCAGCCACTTTGCCTGCCTTGCAACACCAAATAAAAACCACAACAGCAGAGTGCCTTGCAAAAGCAACAGATACAATTCCTGCCTGCTAGATAAGAGTTGGGCTTGAAATATTCCTGATTCATGGCTTACACTGCAGGCCTGATGGTTTCCCTCAAGAAAATAAATCACAGAATAGTACTGGCCTGAAAAGCTCCTAAGGAGGAGGAGCACATGATGCTGCTACCCCGTGCCCTCTCTGGGCAGCCAGCAGGGGGTTTAAATCATTCAGGGCTTTTTGGGGGTGAAAAGCAGCATTTCAGTTAAAAGCCAGTCTGATTGTACAAGCAAATCTTCTTTTTTGTCTGGTCTGCAAAGCCCTGACAGGGAAAGGAAGGAGGAAACTGAGGAACCCAAAACAAGCCTGGAAGGGTCCAGCACTCGGTGTTGAGGTCTGAGGAGGGGGCTGCCCATCCCCAGCAGGTTTGAATCCCTGCAGGACAACCACGGGATGCACAGCCACCTTCCCCTGCAGCAGGGGATCCATCTTCCATGTGTTCTTGGGCTGTCCCCATCCCTCAGCTTCTGGGAGCCCAGTGATGCCCTGGGGGTGTGACAGCAGAGCTGCCCTTCCCACCAAACCCAACTCCTGCCCTTTGCTGCTCCAGGAATTCCTTTGAGCTGTCAATCCGCTCCCTAAGGAGGGGATGGGAGGGCAGGGTGAGCATCACCCAGCTGCAGCTCTCCCCAGCCACTGATTTTTATTCTGGTTTTGCAGAGCTGTGAGCCTTGTGCCAAATTCCCTTCCCCTGGTGTTGGGCAGGGAGGGAGGGCTGTGGGATCTCTGTGCAGCTGAGATGCAGCACAACCTGCCCTGGCCTGTGGGATGTTGGTCTTGTTCTGATGTAGCCAAATCTCCATGACCAGGGTCAGGGCATGGCTCTGCTTCCCACAGCAGACACGGGGATTTGGGGCTCGGTTTCCCCGATTCTGAGACCGTTTTTAAGAGAAGTGTGAAAGCTGAGCTGTGCCTGGTGCCCCCAGGGAAGGATCCTGAGGGGTTCTCAACTCAAGTAGGGGCTCAGGCAGGACCCAGCAGTGGGTGAGGCCTGACAGAGGGTGATCAAAGGGCTCAGCATGATCCCATCACTCCCTAATAAATGCTGGCGAGTGGATCATGTGGCACAGCAGGAAGAAATCCCATCTGTAGAGCTGCTGCCTGTGAGGGATTGCAGTGGAGCGGGGGCTGGGGGCTCTGGGCTCCTCACTGCCAGCCCAAAGGGCTGCCCGGACATGCAGAGAGTGTTTGGGGGGTGTTTGTGAGGGTGAGACCCCTCCTCCCCATTCCCAGTGCTGATTTTCTCCCTGCCCCTGCACTACCAAGGATTTCTTTGGCCTCACAGCTTTCAAGTCCACCTCTGTGCCCTGAGGGGTGAGGTGCAGTGTTGGCAGCGAGGTTTTTGCCTCTGGACCTGTTGACTCCTCCCTGCTCTCCTGGGCCAGTCAGAGCAGCATTTTCTCCTGGGAAGTTGCTGTTTCTCCACACAAAGATTATTGCAGGCAGCTGGAGAAGCCCCTAGGGGGGCAGGTGTTTTCTTTGGCCCGTGCCTGCCCTCATGAGGACTCTGTTGCAGGTTTGTGTACGTGTGGGACACCACCTCCAGGAGGATCCTGTACAAGCTGCCTGGCCACGCCGGCTCTGTGAACGAACTGGCCTTCCACCCTGAGGAACCCATCAGTAAGTGCTCCCCACCTCCCCAGAGCAGCAGTTCCAGGGCTCACTGAACTGCTGATCCTTTGGGAAGCAGCCCCAAAAATTGCCAGAGTGGCTCGGAGTCCAGTTATGAGACAGATTTAGGGTGGCAGAGCGTTGTTTGCTCTTCTCCAGTTGGGTGGGGGCACCCTGGGCTGAGCATAGGGCCTCTGGGATTGAGGTGGGGACACCCAGAGGGCAGCAGGGTGGCTCTTGATGTGGGCTGGGGGTGGCTGCCACTGCCCAGGGCTTGTCCAGCCTTCCCAGGGGCCATGAGGAAAGGGTTTGGGATGCCAGGGATACAACCATGTTTGGTGATTCCATGAGGACATGGATCACCTTGAAGCCTGGGGGGCTCTAACTTCCCCAAAAGCTGTAGGAAGCAAATCAGAGAATCACAAAATCACAATCCCAGAATGGTTTGGGTTGGAAGGGACCTTAAAGCCCATCCAGTCATCCAGTGCCACCCCAGCCATGGCAGGGACACCTCCCACTGTCCCAGGTGCTCCCAGCCCCAATGTCCAGCCTTGGCCTTGGGCCCTGCCAGGGATCCAGGGGCAGCCACAGCTGCTCTGGGCACCTGTGCCGGGGCTGCCCACCCACAGAGGGAACAGTTCCTTGTCAAAATCCCACCCAAAGGAAGCTCCTGGTGCAGTGGGTTTAGTCCCTGTTCTGGAGGTGTCTCACACATGGCACCACAGTCAGAACTGGGGGTGCAAAGCTCGTGGTGGCTTTTCAGAGCCATTAGAAGCCCCCTGCAGGAGCTGGGACCAAGTTCCATTCCTATTTCTTGGTCCAGCCTGGGCTGGGCAGGACTGCAGGGTGCTGTGTTTCCATGGAAACGCTCACCTTGGCCAGGTCAGCAGGCAGAAATTACCAGGAGTCAACCCCAAAGCCAAGGGGCAGGGAGCTGTGGATTTGTTCCTGGGCATTCCTGGCTCTGCCTGAGGCTGGGGCTGTGCTGGAGGAACAGAGCCAGCTCCTCTCTGGGTGTGGGATCGTGTGCTGAGCTCCTCTTGGGTCACTGCTCACTGGGCTTCAAATAAAAATTACAAAACTATTACTAAAAACCTACAGAGTCGTGCAGCTGATGGCTGGGAATGTCAATCCCATAAATCACAGCAGGACAGTCACCTGCACAGGGAGCCAGGCTGTGGCAGGGTGACAAACACCAGGCTGGGAATGGGTGTGGAGACCCCCAGAGCTCTCCTGGACAGAGCTTAAACCACTGTTGGTGTCTTCTGGGTCATTCTTGTGCCTCTTGTGCTTTGGATTCCCTGAAGAGGGGAAGGGGCTGGAGCCCCAGGAGCAGCTGAGGGAGCTGGGAAGGGTCTGGAGCCCCAGGAGGGGCTGAGGGAGCTGGGAAGGGGCTCAGCCTGGAGAAAAGGAGGCTCAGGGGGGACCTTGTGGCTCTGCACAACTCCCTGCCAGGAGGGGACAGCCGGGGGGGGTCGGGCTCTGCTCCAGGGAACAGGGACAGGAGGAGAGGGAATGGCCTCAGGCTGGGCCAGGGGAGGTCAGGGTGGATTTGGGAACATTTCTCCATGGAAAGGACTGGCCAGCCCTGGTGGAGGCGTCCCCATCCCTGGAGGTGTTCAGAGGACCTGTGGATGTGGCACTTGGGGACGTGGGCAGCGGTGACCCTGGGGGTGGTGCCAGGCTGGGTTTGATGACCTCAGGGATGTTCCCCAAGCTCCAGGATCCCCTGGCTGTGGGTCAGGGTGGCTCAGGGCCTGTGGGAGCTGGGAGCCAGCTGGCTTTTCCCTGTTCCCAGGGAATGGTGTCCTGGGGACACTTTCCTGGCCGGCTGTGCCCTCTAGTGGCACTCAGCGCTGGCAGAGCCTCAACACTTCCCGGGCTGAAAATTCCACCTCGGGAGCTTTCCAGAGGTGTTAATCCACCTCTCCTTCCGCTTCCCGGCTCAGCCATTCCCAGCAGCTCGGGGACAAGGGATGGCAGCCACCAGCACAGCCTGGGGTCGGTGTCACAGCAGTATTCCATAGTTGTTTGGGGAAGCCACTGAAATTTGGCTTGCAGCAAAATGAGGAGTTCAGTGCTGTGTCCTTAGGGAGGTCTCAAACCACTGGGATAATTTTTATGTTCTATTTTAGTTTTTATATTCTATTTTAATTTTTATATTCTATTTATTTTTATATTCTCTTTTAATTTCTTTATTCCTTTCTTTTTTCCCCCCTCAGTTCTCTCCGCATCCAGTGACAAAAGGCTCTACATGGGGGAGATCCAGTGAGGCCCATGAGGAGCTGGGGGGATCCCTGCCCTCAGGCTCCTGGGTTTGCAAGAGCTGGATGGATTCCCTTGCCAGTGGAGAAGGTGGCAGCAGCTGGGTGTGACAGCCTGCCCTGGGGCAGCCTGTCCCCTCTCCACATCTCACTGTGCAGCTTTTACCACCTCCCCTTTCTTTGGGGAGGCAGGAAAACTCGGAATTGAAAGGAGTTTCGTTTTGGCAGTGCCACTGACAATGAAACACTTCTCCAGATCCCTTCAAATTGAGAACTTTTGTTTCAGTTCCACACGTGGCCTGTATATTCCCTGTCCTGTTTCCTTTGGGTTTTTTTGATACAGTTAAAACTGCAATAAATGGCTTTTTACACAGCTCAGTGCCTGCGGTTTATTGCTCTGGTTACTTTTCTGTTCTCCGATATTAAACCCAGGTCCTCACCTGTAGATAACCAGGGAAATCATCAAAGTTAAACTTTTGGAATCGTTTGGGTGGGAAGGGGACCCTAAATGCCACCCAGTGCCACCCCAGCCATGGCAGGGACCCCTCCCACTGTCCCAGGGGCTCCCAGCCCCATTGTCCAGCCTGGCCTTGGCCACTGCCAGGGATCCAGGGGCAGCCAGAGCTGCTCTGGCAATTGCAGCCCAGCCCCTGCCCACCCTGCCCGGGAACAATTCCTGCCCAAGATCCCCTCCAGCCCTGCCCTCTGGCACTGGGAAGCCATTCCCTGTGTGCTGTCCCTGCCTGCCTTGTCCCCAGTCCCTCTCCCAAATCCAGGCAGGATTCACCAGGTCCTGCCAGGTGCCCACATCCACCTCCTGTCATTCCCTGACTCCCCGTGGGAATGGCAGGCACGGGCCCATGGGAAGGGCTGCTGCAGCCCTGGGCTTGTCCCTGGGGTTGTCCCTGGGCCCCTGGGGTGTCACATTGTCCCTGCCCTCTGTGGATGAGTGACAGGAGCCCTCGGGGAGGTGCTGGGCAGGCCGGGGCGGATCCATCCCGGGATCCCAATGGATGAACGGCTCCAAGCAGACAAAGCCCTCCTTGGAGAGGAGCAGGCAGGGCTGGAGGCACGGGAGGTTTGTTTTGAACTGCAGAGTATGAAATAAATCTGAAACACATGGGTAGAGGGGCTGGGACTGCCAGGAGGCACCCCGGGCATGCCAGAGTGGGAGCCCCGTGCCCAGGGATGAGCCCCTTCCTCTGCCCCTGGCTGGGGAGGGGCTGCCACGCAGATTTAGGGTTTAATTAGAGCCTGTTATAATCCCAAGGGTTTATGGGTTTATTTGGATCTACACCCAAGTGTCAGAGGGCAGAGAGACCCTTGGGGCTGATCTGTGACAACAATCCTGAGCTTTACCGAGCCCTGTGTCTTTAAAGGAACAAAAAAGGGGGTTTATCCTAATTCCCACCCCCAGAACCAGCAGGGAAGTGAGGGGGGGCATCATTCTTCCCCTGTCCTGAGTTCTGGGCAGTGCTGGGGCTCCTGAAGCCTGGGGGTGCCACGCTGGGGCAGCTCCCAGGGTGGGGCAGTGGGGGCTGGATGGATCCACACCCCACCCTGGGGTACCTGGGTGTCACCCCCTGTGCCCCTGGGCACCCCTCCATGGCCTGGGCACGGTGGACATGGAGCTGTGACCCAGATCGGGGAAATGATCCGGATTAAGGGTAAATCCCTGGGTGAGGGAGCAGAGGGATGGACAGAGCCAGGCCAGGAGGGACAGAGCCAGGCCTGGATGGACAGAGCCCGCCCAGGATGGACAGAGCCAGGTCAGGATGGACAGAGCCAGGCCTGGAGGGACAGAGCCAGCCCAGGATGGACAGAGCCAGGTCAGGATGGACAGAGCCAGGCCTGGAGGGACAGAGCCAGCCCAGGATGGACAGAGCCAGGTCAGGATGGACAGAGCCAGGCCTGGATGGACAGAGCCAGGCCAGGATGGATGGATGGATGGATGGAGCCAGGGCTGGGCAGCTCTGTGGGCACTCCCTGCCCATGCCCAGCTGCCCCTGGCAAGCTCCCCACAGCAGTGAGCACCCCGCCCAGTGTCCCTGTGCCCATCCCAGTGCTGTGGCCATTCCCCAGTGCCAAGGAATTTGGGGATCAAACAAACCTTTGTTCCTGATGGACATGAGGGGGAGACACGGGTGGGGCAGCTCGAGGTCTCACTGCTCGTGTCAATTAGGGCTGGACAGTGCCCACCCCCTGCACCACGTGTCGATGTCCCAGCCCCTGGGAGAGGGAATTTGGTTTGGGAGAAGCTGGAACACACCTTGGAGGGCTGGAACCCACCATGGATGGCACTGACCATCCCAGAGGTGCCAGGGCCAGCGCTGCCACCACCCCTTGGGGACAGGACAATGCCCTGTGCTGGGCAGCAAGAACCCAGAGGGGTTTGGGGCCATTCCCTCTCTGTTCCTTCTGGTTCCCAGCAGCACCCAGGGGGATTTGGGACCAGTCCCCCTCATCCCTGCTGGTCCCAGCTGCACCTAGGGGGATCTGGGACCAGTCCCCCTCATTCCTGCTGGTCCAAGCTGCACTCAGGGGGATTTGGGACCAGTCCTCCTCATTCCTGCTGGTTCCCAGCTGCACCCAGAGGGATTTGGGACCAGTCCCCCTCATTCCTGCTGGTCCAAGCTGCACTCAGGGGGATTTGGGACCAGTCCCCCTCATTCCTGCTGGTCCAAGCTGCACTCAGGGGGATTTGGGACCAGTCCTCCTCATTCCTGCTGGTCCAAGCTGCACTCAGGGGGCTCTGGGACCAGTCCCCCTCATTCCCGCTGGTCCAAGCTGCACTCAGGGGGCTCTGGGACCAGTCCCCCTCATTCCCGCTGGTCCAAGCTGCACTCAGGGGGATTTGGGACCAGTCCTCCTCATTCCTGCTGGTCCAATCTGCACCCAGAGGGATTTGGGGACCAGTCCTCCTCATTCCTGCTGGTCCAAGCTGCACCCAGGGGGATTTGGGGGCCAGTTCCCCTCTGTTCCCACTGGCTCTCAGCTGCATCTGAGGGGATTTGGCACCAGTTTCCCCCATTTCCACTGGTTCCCCATAGAATCCAGGGGGATTTGGGGCCAGTCCCCCCTGTTCCCACTGGCCCCAGATGCACCCAGGGCAGCCCAGGCCTCTCCTGGCTCCATCCCGCACCAGATCCACGCCAGCCCCGGGCCTTGACAGCAGCAAAGCGTTCAAGGCTTCGTCTGAGCGCAGAGAAAATTGTTTCTTTAAACAGGTTTATTCCTCCAAGGGAGGTATTTGCTTGAGAGATTTCCACTGGAAATTAAATCTTTCCCAGGATGCGGATAAACAGCCCCTGCTCCGTGGAGCTGTGCTGGCAGGGGCTGATCCCCAGCCTCCAGTGGGGACTGGGGGCTGGAAGTGACCCCGATGTGGCCCTGGGGGGTGTCCCCACCCCTGTCCCCATCCCCATCCTGGTCCTGGACCCTTTGGCAGTGCCAGCATCCACAAGAGATCCCGGATGGGGCCGAGGCAGCACCCAGAGCTCCCGGGATGCAGCGGGATGGGATCCTGCTTTGGGATCGGTGGGGACATCCTGGGACATCTCTGGCCCTGCCACCCCCTCTCAGTCCCTGCCTGTCCTTCCTGCAGCTTTTCCCTTCCTTTCCCCACTTTTCCCTGGCCGCTCCAAGGCTCCCTAAAGAATTTGGAGAGTTCTGACGAGCAGGTGATGATTTCAGAAAGAATGGAGAACAATTATTTGCTCTGTTGGGGAATAGATGCTGTTTAGTCTCCATTTAATGGAAAGCTAATTAAATTACATGAGCAAGTGAATAGAAATTTTTTGTTAATTATGAATTTTGCGAGCTACAAAGGCGAAATGGTGATGGATCCTGTGATGTGCTGCCCTTCTCCCCAGCACAGAGATAAGATGACAACAGAGAAGGAATGTTGGGAACTCATTTTAATTCCTCCATCGATTCTCCAGCAGCCGCCTGAGCCCGATCCATTACCTGGGATCCACGGAGCTGATGGTGACTGGCAGCTGGGGGCTAATTATGCTCAAACTGGGGAAAGGTTGGTTAAATAAATGTGTGTCTCTTCCTGGAGGTGGCTGGGGAAGTCACAGAATCGTGGAGTCCCAGAGTGCTTTGGTTGTAGGGATGTAAAGCTTGTCCCGTTCCACCCCTGCCATGGGAAGGGATACATTCCACTGTCCCAGGGTGCTCCCAGCCCCATCCAGCCTGAGCCTGGGCTGGACCTGAGCCCAGGCATGGGGCAGCCCTGATCCTGAGTCTGGGACCTCCCTGAACTCAGGGCTGGAGCGTCTTTGACCCCAGGGCTGGGACATCCTCAATCCAAGTCTGGGATGTCCCTGGTATCCATGGCTGGCGTGTCACTGACCCCAGGGATGGAATATCCTTGACCCCAGGGCCAGGGTGTCCCTGACCCCACAGCTGGAGCATCCTTGACCCCACAACCAGGGCCTGTATGACCCCAGGGATGGAGCATTCCTGATCCCGGGCCTGGGACATCCCTGGATCCAGGCCTGGAACAGGACTGGGGCATTTATGACCCTGGGGATGGAGCATTCCTGACCCGACCCTGGTTCTGAAACACCCCTAGAGTCAGGGCTGGAGCATTTTTGACCCCAGGGCTGGGACATCCTTGATCCCAAGACTGGGATGTCCCTGGTATCCATGGCTGGAATGCCACTGACCCCAGGGATGGAGCATCCCTCACCCTAGGGCTGGAGCACTCCTGACCCCAAGCTGGGGTATCCTTTACCCCAGGGCTGGACCATGCCTGGACCCAAAGCCGGGGCATCCCTGGCCCTGTGACTGGGATGTCCCTGTCCCCAGGCTGCTCCAGCCCTGCTCAAATGGACAAAAAAAAAAGACTTTTTGGTGTAAAAATATCAGTTTAGTGAAAAAACCTGATTTCTCTGTGTTCTGTTTATACCCCTGGCAGAGAGAGCTCTCTCTGACATAAAGATACAGATGGTTTTTGACTTAAAACTCCCAGGTTTAGTGGAAGGAGAGGATTTTGTGTACCTGGGGAAGAGATCCCATCTGGCTCCTCCTGGCCTGGGGATTGAGAGCTCAGCCGAGTCGGATCCAGCCCCTGCCAGAGCCAGATGGCCATGGGGGACAGGGGACATCCCTGTCACTGCACCATGGGATGTGGGGTGATAGAGGAGTGGAGTCCCAGCCTTGATGGCGGCACGCTCCTCTCCCCTCCCCATCCCACAGGAGATTTGGGATGAGGCTCTGACCATGCCAGGGGTGTTGGGGAAACTGAGGCACAAGAGGGCTTGGTGGGAGCACAGCTGGGGATCAAAGATCCCAATGGCTCCCTCGCATTTCCCATCCTCCCAACTAGTTAATGAGCCTTTTTTTATTTCCTCATGATATTTTCTTTGTAATTTTGGCCATTGGGGCTTTTTATAGCACATAAACCCCAGGGTGAGGGATGTGGAGTGGCAGGTTCTGAGCAGAGCAAAGGACAAAGCCCTGGGCTCATTTCCCACCCTCTCCCGGATGAAGTTGTCTCCTCTCCTTCCAGGGCAGCTCCATGACAGGTTTTATTGACCTTTTTTCTAATCTAAAATTGATTCTTTGCAAAAGTCCACCTGGTCGGGAGCCAGGCGAGATCTCGGCGCCATTGGATGGGGATTTATGATTTTCCATCGGAGCATTTTGCCTTTCCCTGGTGTTCCTGGGGGCTGCGGGAGGGCTGAGCTGGGCAGATTTGCCTGGCAATGGCCAAGGAGATGCTGTGGGGTGGTTTGGTCCTTATCATTTTTGACCTGTGGGGTGATCCCAATCCCTCTGCTTCAGGTTTCTGCTGTGTTTAAACCCCAGAGGAGCCCAAAAGCTGAATCCTGGAATTGTGTCTGTACCTGGGTAACCCTCACGAGCCTGGGACACAATGGGATGGAGGTGATGGGACCTCTCTCAGGTGAAAACCTGGGGATCCTGGAGCCAGGAGAGCTGGGAGGGATGGAGTCCAGCCCACGGTGGGGGTGTCCCAGCTCCACCACTGGGACCCTTGGCAGCCCACAGAGCAAGGTGTGCGAATACTCAGGGCTGGTAGAGGCCGCTCAATCAGGCCAGGGTGGAATAAACACAGATAGCTTCAAACACCACGTCTCAGCCTGCTCCTGCTCCCAGGAGCCTGGCTCAGAGCATCCCCTGAGGAACCCATCTGCATCTTTGCACCGTGTGTTTCTGAATGCACAAAAGCCAAGCGTTTTCTGCAAAGCCCGGTCCTTCAGCCACGCACGACCCTCCCCAAATGCTCCTGGGAGCAGGGAACAGCCCCGAGGGGGAGAGAAATCCCCGTCGTGGAGGATGAAGGAGAAGCTTCAGGTGTGGAATGTGCTGCAGGCTGGTCTCAGCAGCGCACAGGGATGAGCCCTGGCAAGCTTGGATGGGGCTTGGACCACACACACAAACGCAGCTTCACCCCTCGAATGCCGTGTGGTTGCTCCGACACATAAGGCTGTGTGGGACCGGTTTCGGAGATGCTTCCTTCAGAACATCGGCGCTGAGGATTAAGAAATCATGGAAATTAAAAGCAGCGAACTGTTTCCAAGTGCTTCTGCCAGGCGGCATTTCAGACAGAGGTTTCTAAAGCGCTGGGAAAGCAGCATCCGGTGATTCCTCGCACTCTGCGATGTCCCCAAAGGTGTGCTGTGAAAACAGAACAAAGGCGGAGGGTGGCTGGCGGTGAGGAGCCGTGTCAGTCCTGTCTGCACCAACCTCCCTGCCCAGGCACCCTGCCCCCGGCCGGCGCTCGCCCCCGGCCTCAGCCGCGTGTGCCGAGTGGGGCTCTGCGGAGGGACGTGGGGCGCTCCCGCCGGGCTCGGCCATCTGTCCTCCCCGCAAGCCCAGCTGCTGCGCTGGCATGGCCACCCCAGGGGAGGTGGCAGGGTCCCTGTGCTGTGGGTCCAGGCACCGCCCAAGGGCCGCAGGGCCGGGGGATGCGGGGATGATACGGGGGAGCATCTCGCAGCCCGTCCCCAGGGTCTCACCGAGCCGCACCTGGCTCCGGAGGGGAAAAAAGAATAATAATAAAAACCTGCGATTTAAAAGACAAACGCTGATGATTAAGGATGAGGATAAGGCCAGGCGGGGGCCGCGGTGCGGCGGAGGGGCCGCGCTGCCCGCGCCCCCGGAGGCCGCCAAGGGCTCGGCGCGGCGCGGCGTGCCCGCCCCNGGCTGTAGCGGGGCGGGGGGCGGAGGGAGAAGGGGGGCGATGCCCTGCGCCGAGCCCAGCCCGCCGCTGTGCTGAGCCGGCGGGGCTGGCCGGAGGCTGGAGAGCGGGACATGGTGCTGGAGCCCGCCGTGACGCTCCCCGGGTGGCCAAGGGGCGGCTGGTGAGGAGCAGGAGCGCGGCGGCGGAGCGAGGCCACGGTGAGGGAGCCCCGAGGATCCGGCTGGGGAGCCATGGGGAGATGCAACGGGCGATGCACGCTGGTGGGATTCTGCTGCCTGCAGCTGGTAAGGCTCATCGGCATGCCGGGGGTGCTTTGTGCGAGATGCTGCCTGTCACCGCTCCCCACGCCGCCTCGGCGGTGACCTTGTGTTGGGACCAGCTCGGGGTTGCCTCACCATCACCCAAAAAAAACCCACAGAAAAGGAAAAATGTTGATCTAAAAGACCGGCAATGCCACCCTCATCTCCTGCCTCAAGCCAGTGCTGGCTGGGGAGATGGATGGGGTCCCCTTCCCTGCGCTGTCACTGCCCGAGGTTGCGTCTCCAGCAGGTGTGAGCTTTGTTCCCAACTGCAATCTCTTCGCTCCGAGTTCACTCCCGCCCGCGGTTTCCCATTCTGGTGACTCCACGGATGTGTCTCGGGGTGCTGGTCCCCTGAGTCGGGGCGAGAGGGAAACTTGGAGCCGCTGCCAGCACTTTGGAAACTCTCCTGCTCCTGAGCGGGACCCACCTGCCCGCGGTGGGGGGACACCGGGATGTGGCGGCAAGGAGAAAGGAGAGGGTTGATTTTAACGGGATTGTCGCGTTTCGTGACAATTCGGTGCCGCGCCTGCCGCCGCCCGCGAATCAATCTTCATCAGCCAGAGGAGCCGGCGAAGGGAGCGCGGGGGGGATCCGGGGGGTTTCTGCTCAAACCAGCGCCGGCGAGGTTGCGATTAATTATCGCGGCAGGGTGGTGCGTTAATGGAGAATCAGCAGCCTCCAACTTGTCCCCGCGGCCGTGCCGGGCTCGTCACGGCGAGGAGAGCAGGGAGGGACTGCTGAAATCTGTGGGGTCAGCTCGTGGTGTCCCCGGAGACGGGGGGTGATGGATGGATGATCGCAGCGGTGGAAACGGGCTCCAGAGCCCTCTGGAGATGATGGTGGCATCCTGCTGACAGGCACTTTCTTCCCGGCTCTTGTTCTTTCTTCATCCTTCAGAAGGCAGCGGGTGGGGAGGGGTCCCCACTTTTGGATGGGGGGTACACGAGGTGCTGCCGGGGGGATGGGGAAGCTTTGAAGCCAGTGCTCAGCCCTGGGCAGCAGAGGCACAGTGGGATCATCTCCAGGCTGGAGTCGCCCCATTCCCAGCGGGAATGGCCTCTGTGACCCCCCTTCAGTCCCCTCACTTCAGTCTGTGAACTCTTGTTTGGCGTTTCGCTCACCTGATTTAGAGTAAATCCAGCGGGGCTTTTCCAGGTGTGCAGGAGTTTCCTGGCTTTTGGTCACATTCCTTTTCACCACTCAGCTCCCAGGCAGGTTTGTTGGTGATTATTCCCCGAGATATCCCAGGTCTGAGAGATTTTAATCTGTTCATTTCAGGGGAAGGCTGAATTGGTGCGAGCTCCTGGGCTGGGAGAGCAGCTCCTGCTCACACTCAGAGGAACTTTGTGCTGCTGACTGGGGTCAGGCTGTCCCCTCCACCCTCACCCCGTGTGTCCTGGTGCTGTTGGCATCCCCAAAGGCTCCAACCCCTTACCAGGGACCTTTTCCAGCCCAGGCTCACCCTGAACCAGCTCATCCTTTGGGGTGCTCTCCAAAGCTCCTTCCTGGTTTTGGAGGCAGCAGCTTCCACCCCACCCCCAGCCATAGGGAGATGTCCCCAACCCTCATCTCCTCATCCCGGGGTGAGGGTGCCCACCCATGGCCCTGTGCTGAGCCAGCCCCAGGAGACTGGAGGTGGCAGTGTCACCCAGGCATCCCCTGGGGTGACCAAGGCCACCCAAAGGTGACACAGCACCTGGACCAGGCAGAGCTAAGGTTTGGGATGGAGTCACAGAAAGCAGGGATGATTCCCAACCCCATCCCTGTTCCCCTCCTCTGCTTCAGCCCTGACATGGGGATGGCACTGGGTGGCTCATGTCCCCCCACCCAGGTGGCCCTGTCACCTGTCCTGGGCCCTCCGTTCTGTGGGTGGGGACAGCTGTGCTCCCAGTGTGCCCAGTCACGGGGGCTGGGGTTGCACTGGTGTGTGTGGGGCTGCCTGGGAGGCCGTGCCCTGTGGCTGCAGGACCAGCTCGTGCCACGAGTGGAGCTGCCCAGGGAGGGCCCGGCCTTGCTGCACCCCCCTGGCCAGCCTGGGCCTCGGTGTCCCTCGGTGTCAGCACGGTGACAACCAGCCCTCCCTGAGCTGATGCCACCACCTCTGGCTGGTCCTCTCCCTTCCCAGCCCCATGGGCACCTTCCTGTGGCTCCCTGTGTGCCACTGTCACCCCGTGGGCACCTTCCCATGTCTCCCTGTGTGTCACTGTCACCCCGTGGGCACCTTCCTGTGGCTCCCTGTGTGCCACTGTCACCCCATGGGCACCTTCCTGTGGCTCCCTGTGTGTCACTGTCACCTCATGGGCACCTTCCCGTGGCTCCCTGTGTGTCGCTGTCACCCCATGGGCACCTTCCTGTGGCTCCCTGTGTGCCACTGTCACCCCATAGGCACCTTCCTGTGGCTCCCTGTGTGTCACTGTCACCTCATGGGCACCTTCCTGTGGCTCCCTGTGTGGCACTGTCACCTCATGGGCACCTTCCCGTGGCTCCCTGTGTGTCGCTGTCACCCCATGGGCACCTTCCTGTGGCTCCCTGTGTGCCACTGTCACCCCGTGGGCACCCTTCCCAGTTGGTTTCCCAATGTTCATAACCTGCTCCCTTGTCCCCCTGGTCCCAGGAGGCTCCAGGTGCAGCTGGCACCCATTGGGCACAAGGTCCCTGATCCAGAGGGGCCCTGCAGAGCACTGCCTGCTCCAACCCACACCTGAACCAGGTGGGAAACTGGTTTTTGGGCCATGACACCACAGGGAGCTGCTTTGGAACATCAAAACCTCCTCCAAGCTCCTTCACCACTGGCGAGGCCATTCTGCACGTGCTGGGGGACTTTAGTCATGGGGACAAGCAGCACACACCAGATTTTGCCTCCATTTGTGGTTTTCCCCGGGAAAAATCCACGTGCCGAACACCCACCAGCCCTGCCCCGCCTCGGGAGGGGCCACCAGCAGATATTCATGATAATGAGGTGGGATAAAATCAAAACTTCGAGGTTGTGCTGGTTTTCCCACCACCTGGGAGACACAAACCTGTCTATGTGACCCGTTGCTGTGGGATTCACCTTTTCTTTATGGGAAATGGGAGCTGCTGAAGGTGTTGGACGGGGCAGGGACCCGAGGTGACACTGCCCTGCTCGGGCATGGGGGTGTGACAGCCGCATGCCACATTTGTTAACTCTGCAGCCCGGTGGTGTTGGGACAGCTGTGCTGCAGCCGGGGCTGTGCAGCCTTGGTGACAGTGACACAGGATATCGGGACGTTGGGATATCGGGATATGCACTGCTGGCCGCCGTCAGGCCGGATCTGTCCAGCTGCTGCCACATGTGCCTTGGCTACGCCGCTGTGTGCCCCGCGGCCGCGCTCAGGCGCTGGTGCGGGATGGTTTTCCTCCAGCTGGCTCCTTCTCCATCCCAAACGGGCGATGCCACTGCCCCCTCCCTGCTCAGCCCCGCAGCTGGGTGGGGACAGGGACGCTCCGTGCTCCCACCTCCGGGAGCCGCTTCCAACCGGGGTCTCCTTTCCTTCTTTGTTTCTCTCCTTCTCCTTTAATTGGCTGGAAAAGCAGAGCTGGGTTGGCACCTCCCGCCTGCCGGAGCCTGCCAGGCTGGCGGGTGCGGTGCGGGGCCGTGCCGTGCCGTGCCGTGCTGTGCCGTGCCGTGCCGTGCCGTGCCAAGCCGGCACCAGCATCCCCGCTTCCCTGCGGGGCTGGGGCGCAGGAGGGGGGCCGCGGGTCCATCCCATCTTCTCCTGAGCCGTGGGCTTTGCGCAGGGCACCGGGAGCCTCTGGAATGTGACCCCCGGCTCCAAGCCTGGAGGGAGCTCAGGAGTTCGGCTTAACGAGGGATGGGTGAAGGGAGAGGATGATCCTTCATCTCCAGCCCTGTGTGACATCCCTGTGTGACAGCGGGACCCCTCTGCACCCCTGCGGGCTCCGTGGCCCTCCCGTCCCCTTCCGTCCTCCCTTCCTGCTCTGATTTCCCTGGGTTTGGCCACCACCGGTGGGAACCACCCTCCTCCGACATCTGCCGGCATCTTTTGTCCTCGCACGGCTCCGGGTGCTCGGCGCGGGGATGGCCCGGGGACCGCGGGGCCGGGGCGGCCCCGGCCGCATCCCTCCCGCCCGGAAAGGGGGAAAGGAGCCCGGCCTGAACTCGGCATGGAGGTTTTCAATTACGCAATTAAATGCACAATTAGGTGTAATTACCAGCGCTCAGAAGGTGCGACTGTTCATAATGGGCTTGTAATCTACTGCCGCCACTGTTTGTACTGCTCCGCTCCGCTCCCTAATGATTATGGAAAGCTTTCCCATTTGCATGGTTGCCATGGAAATGGGGGGCTGGCAGGAGCGCGGGGATGGCGAGGGGAGTCCCTCACTCCCCCTCGCCCCCCACATCCCCCCTCCGTGGGGTGGGCGTGATGGGTGCGGTGACACCTGCGGTTCTGGGGGGTCACAGGTGCCGGCATGGAGGGATGAGGATCCTCCAGGGATGACCAGTGACGAGGATCCTCCAGGCATGACCAGTGACGAGGACCCAGAGCGGGCCCCAAGGCGGGAACTGTGTTTTAAAAGGCTGAAAAACCCCAGCCCACCCCTCACCTCCCCGGGGGAGCACTCCCAGAGCCCCGCAGGGACCGAGGGTGTGGGTGGCCGTGGAGAGGCATCAGCCAGCCCAGACCTCCGTGCGGGTGAGCGTCCTCCGGCACATCCACATTCCAGGCAGGGCTGTAAAGGTTTATCGACGTGTGTTTGGGAAGGCTGAGCCTCACAGCTCGCAATTAAAACCGCGATTAAAGTGCCGTACGTCTAAATTTGCAGGACCAGCTAATGTGCACCCAAGAGGATTAACGAGGCCGCCTGAAGAACTCCCTAAATCATTCATGGCGGTTCTTAACAGAGCTGGGAGTGAGGGGGACTGGAAAATAAATGTCTCAGAGGGCTGGGTTGTAGAGAAAATAAAGAGGATGAGGCTGAAGCCAGCCTGGCCCGGCAGCAGAGCCGTCAGAGCCCGGGAAGGAAAGGTTGATGAGAGCAGAAAAGCCTAAAGCAGGCAGGCTCATGGAGCGCTGGGAAAATGAGCCTTGCCCAGCCAAACCTGGCTCTTGTTTCTTCTTGAGCCCACAGGTTTGGCTGCTGGAAGAGGCTGAGCTGCCCCAGCAATGTCTGGATGCTGATAAGGAATTTGATTTAATCCCAGGTGGCTTCTGTTAGGAAAAAAATTAGCGCTATAAAAAAATCAGTGATGCTCATTTCAGGACGAGGCAGAAAGAAGAGAAGGAATAAAATCATCGCTGGAGAAAAGGTGTGGGATGAGGGGATGGTGGTGAGCAGAG